>NWSH02000519.1:4255620-4266354 GCA_002382865.2 Heliothis virescens
AAACCAGCGTCAGGCATTAACTACCATTTATGGTATAAATAACACAACCATTTTTTTTTTGTTGTTTTTTGTAATTTTATTGTTTAATGTTTCAAGTGTCGTCTTGTTTCAATAAATGTATTTTTCTTCTTTCCTTCTCAGCAAATCGACTGATAGAATATTGGGAACGGCCATAAGGCCACGTTAGCAACATTGTACCTACAATATGTAGATATCGCAGCTACTCAAGCGAGGAAGCGAAGTTTCTAAGTTGAACCTAGTTTTAACCGCGTTTCGGCACTTAACCGAGACTAAGGAACTTAGCACTACTTCAGAACCACTTAACTAGGCTGTTCTTGATAGTTAAGGTATATCTGCATACTTTGTTAACTGGCATGTTTATTCACCTCGTAGTTTTTAATTCACTTTTCAAAAGGGAGGGATTCTTTATTCGTCTGTATTTTTTTTAAATTGCATTTTTATTTTAGGACTACTTTACAAGCTTTTGACTTGACCACCTTTATATAGCCATAAAGTTGTAGTTCAAATTCTAGTAATTATTACTACTGCTATAGAAAGCCATGCAATGTTTGATGCCCGTAACCGCTTTTTAAGTATAACCATTATTAGAGGTAAGTATGTATAGCAAGTCTGGGCGAACCTATTTACCTATATATATTTTTAATGTTTTATGTTTTGATATGTCTTTTATGTTACACAAAAATGTAATAAAGCGATAGCAGATATTTTTTTAATGCAAATTTCAATGACCCAATTCTCTGAAATCCTACAGGGAAACAAATTATGGATCATCGGGTTACAATACCCAATTATATAATTTTCAGAGGTAAATGTAAAGGAATGACAATAGATTTGCATAATTCGTGTTGGCATAGTTATTCAAGGGTAGACAAAGAGACACTATCTCGAATTGGCATAAACAAATAAGAGGCGGGCCCGTGGCTCTCAAAGTTTTGTGATAACTGTACTAACTACACTACTGAACTAAGCGACTGAGTTAAAATAAAAAAAAATATTGAGAATATAATGACACATATAGATATTTTAATATTTTATAGACTTAAAGATAATAAAAAAATAAGATTCAAAGATCAATTTTGTAATAACTTTCAAAATTATTTTAGAAGAAAATCACCCTGTGATGTCAGTTTTAATTTACATTTTCGAATATATCTTACATTAGTCTTTTTTAAAAAATAAGATAATTTAATACTCCATCGTAAAAGGTGAAAATACTTGAGATTCGCTGTCCTATTGCGTAGAGAAAGGTCTAGAAAATAGGGTAGCTGTCGAGATGGATACGGACCCTTGCCCTTTGACAAGGGTCAAACTACTATTATGATTTCTGAAGACGGATTCAAAGATATTGGTTTGGACTGTTTTGTGATAAATATATTATTTTGAATCAGTCCCAACCCAAATATGTACAAAAATGCACATTCAAATAAATGGTAGTATCACATTAATATTATGAAAGTTTTCTTTATAAACATATCAATGAGAAACTATGTAATTGAGAAGGCTATTTTTTATTTGGGTGTTGAAAGTAGTTTCCTACAGACGGGGATGAGACTAGAATTTCCCTTTGCGGCACTCCAGCAGGACCCACTAGGGCAAGAGCCTGCCGGGGCTGCGGGATTGTTCGAAAGAATTACCACCCCATCTGATGATTTCCCATCGATAAAAAAAAGAAGGCTACTTTTTAGGGTTCCGTACTCAAAGGATAAAACGGGACCTTAGTACTAAGACTCCGTTATAACTTTGTTATTCATATATTTGTATGTAAAACAAAATTATTTTTTGCTGCCCGAAAAATGTTTGTATTTTGGCTAATTGTAGGTAATAGATATGTTCATTTTTCATAGATAATGGTACGGAACCCTTCGTGCGCGAGTCCAACTCGCACTTGGCCGGTTTTATATAGACGTGGAAAGTAGTTACCTGCAGATAGGGATGAAACTAAAATTGGATCACTTAGTTTTGATCTGATGTCTAATAAGGAGGTAGTATTATTTAGGCAAACACGTGCAAAACTCATACTCTGTGTACAGTTTTCATGTCTAGATGCATGAATTTGTATGTTCAAATACATATAATGCCAAGTTCCAGAGTCTGTACACTAAGATTAAAATTACTAAACATCAGCTGCAGAAGTTCAATTTTACATTGCTAATTCTATTATTCTAATAAGTTTGCTGTGTAGCTATAAGATTAATTGAAGTGTTGCATTTGCATAACAACACAAGTGTCTTACATAGCAAGCGTAATATTGTATTCAACAAAATGTTGGAAATAACGTTATTTTTCAAAGTAACATAAGTTAGAAATAAAGGCTCTAGCTACTTAAATTCTTTACTCAAATAAACAAAACAGTATTTACAGTGTACCTGTAAAAACAAATTCTTAGTAAAACGATCTCAAAATATATTTCTTTAGTGTTTATTCTATGAAATAGTTCTAGAAAATTCGTTGCATTTCGACTTAAGACGACTTAAAATCACTTTGGTACGAGGTAGCGGGACTCAAAAATAGGGCACTCCATTCATGAGGCTTCCAAACACCAATGCTGAGACGCTGCTTGCAACTTTGATGAGTTTCCACTGAATGAGATGGCGCCACCGTGCAATGTTTAATAGTGTTATCTTCTTAATTAATATAAATCGCGGAGTACTCTCATTAAGAATCGTGGCGTAGCTTTTTGTTTTATTGCGAAAAATAGAGCCACTAATTTATGACTTGCTGGGTGACAAGACTGATTGCTATTACATGCAATGTATGAACGTTATATATATACGAATATTATAAAACTGAAGAGTTTGTTTGAACGCGCTAATCTCAGAAACGACTGGTCCGATTTGAAATATTTCAGTTTTACATAGCCCATTTATCGAGGAAGGCTATTGGCTACTTTTTATCCGGGTGCACTGAGTAGTTCCCACGGGACGCGGGTGAAACGGCTGGCAGAAGCTAGTATTATATATATGCCAGTTAAAATAATAGCCAACTACTTTAAATTGAGGGTTATACCATAAGCACTGATAAACCACTCAATTGCTGGTAAATTAACAACATTGGTAAGGTGAAACTCTATATTGAAGTTACATACTTGTTGAAGTGTCATTGACCTCAAAAACTTGTTGAACTATTGAAATATTGATAGTACAGCTCTTCGAAATAATTCAGCTTAGTACCTGAAACAAAGAAAACAACCATTAAGAATTATTTAAATACAATGTGATATGCTCAACAAGTATTTATCGAAATATATATAGAAGAGGCACACACGGAATTCTTCAAGTTTAATAAGGCTAAATTAACCTATCCCCGAAGAGGAAAGTGGAAAACTAATATATAGTTAAGTAAAGTTCGTTTGATAAGCCACAGGTGTAATTATCGACTTAATTAAAGAACAGGGGTTCTATCACTATAAATAATTTGAATATTATTAATTTCTCAATTCATTAAGATTGTCACAAAATGTTGACGATATGCGACATTTTGTAGTAGTGAATGCCTGATATTGGAAAGTGAATCTCATATGATATGCGTAAGGTATATATTACAACGATTTTATTTTTATTTCGCCGTCGTTATCACAGCCTAAAACGTCCACTGCTAGACTAAGGCCTTCCCCAAGCTGGGCGATTTTTTCATACTCAATCTGGGCATGCGTGTTGGTAAACGCAGTGTGGGATATTTTAAGTTTCGAAGATGCTGCTACATGTCTCCAAGCAAGGCATTGAAAATCCCACTTCGTATTTCGTGGTTATACCAGTCGGTCCCCAGAGTCTCGTGGTTTTCAGCAAGATGCGTCATGGGTAGGATGGGTATGGATAGGTAATTGGGGTAGGATGATTTAGGCAAGCTGGGAATCCGTTAAAACTATTGTATTGTAAATCCCACCAAAAACATAAATGTAAAAAAGGAAAGCCAAGTTCAATAAAAGACCTATGCCTAGTTGTGGGCTTCGCCGCAAAAAGAATGGAGATCTAAGTGAGTCCCAAGTTCTGTACAAAATCCAAATAAGTATTTATAGGAACAAGATATGACTTGGCCAGTTTTCATTACCTCAGTTATTCTATAAAGTTATTAATAAAATATTTTTTTAATCCTGATAAAAACTGGCCAAGTCATATCTTATTCCTATAAATACTTATTTGGATTTTGTACAGAACTTGGGACTCACTTAGATCTCCATTCTTTTTGCGGCGAAGCCCACAACTAGGCATAGGTCTTTTATTGAACTTGGCTTTCCTTTTTTACATTTATGTTTTTGGTGGGATATCATTACTTTTTGTAAAGAAGCAGGCTGTTTCTGATAAACCGTGATAGCTAGAAAGCTGAAATTTTCACAAATGATGTATTTCCATTGCCGCTATAACAACAAATACTAAAAATAAAAAAAATGAAAATATTAAGGGGGGTCTCCATACAATAAACGTGGTACGGAACCCTTCGTGCGCGAATCCAATTCGCACTTGGCCGGTTTTTCATAGATAATGGTACGGAACTCTTCGTGCGCAAGTCCAGCTCGCACTTGGCCGGTTTTTTATACAAATATATGAAAAACAAAGTTACAATTTGCGGTTTACACATTTTTTTGTATGGGGACCCCCCCCATTTTTTAACTTTTTTTTGTTTTCAGATTTTTTCCTATGCTTACACACAATAACCGAGCTAGATNGAAAATATTAAGGGGGGTCTCCATACAATAAACGTGGTACGGAACCCTTCGTGCGCGAATCCAATTCGCACTTGGCCGGTTTTTCATAGATAATGGTACGGAACTCTTCGTGCGCAAGTCCAGCTCGCACTTGGCCGGTTTTTTATACAAATATATGAAAAACAAAGTTACAATTTGCGGTTTACACATTTTTTTGTATGGGGACCCCCCCCATTTTTTAACTTTTTTTTGTTTTCAGATTTTTTCCTATGCTTACACACAATAACCGAGCTAGATTCCAAATTTCATCTTTCTAGGTTATCTGGAAGTAGGTTAGGTTTAGGTACTATAAGTCAGTCAGTCAGTGGGAATTTTAACGATTTTGGACCTTCATATCTTTGTAACCGTTTGAGCTAGCTTCATGAAATTTGGGCTTCTACGTGTCCTCATGGATATAATAAAACACACGTAGTTTCAAGTGCTTACGTTAAATAGCTTTTGAGTTATGGAGGGGTAAAAAGTGGCACCAAATGGTTCCTGTAAATATACACGTGGCGCTTGCCAGCCAGTCTTTGCTTGAACTTGGCTTGACACGCTGCCGCGTGTCTAGATCCACACTACTTAAACTGACCTATGACTAACAATCGATGTGTCCATGACTCCTAAAATTATCATCAATCATCTTGCAATGCTATTATTGCATAAAAAGCTTTTAGCGCCGACAAAAATAGACGCGGTTATGTCACAAATATCCAAACTCTCAAGCCGTGTCAACGCAATGGAATTCTATAAAATGAATTGATTTTATTCTTATAGTTGATTATAAAAATCTGCAATTTTTTTTTTGCATTGCAATTGATTTGCATTTTTTTCCATTTCTCTAGCTTTTTACAAGCTACGTTGTAGTCGACTTCAAGAATCATTTGATGTGGCTAAGTACTATCAAGTTTGTAATATTATAATCAAGTATATAATATATAAGTACTTCACGGAGCGACTGTATATCCTGTCACGATCTTCCTTGGTAAGACGAAAAGTTTTCCTATAAATTTTGCGATGTATCACAGATAATATTCAAAAATAAATATAATATACAAACAATATTATCTTTTAAGGCAATTGAAATCTGTTAGAGCTTAATCAGTAAATCATCTGCTTTGAGAAGTTACACACAAAAGTTCTCAATAAAACATCCGTTCAAACTTTAATTACATTCCAAATGAAAGTAATAAGATCAGTTCAAAGCTTATTTGTTGGAAATTATCATCAAGTTTTATCATCCGAGTATCGACGCCTTAGGAAAATAATTAATTGACGAAAGAACCAGCGCGCGTGAAATATATTGCGAAATGTTTTGTGTTTTATGAAACGAATCTTGTCATCGTGCGGTTGTTTGATTTTATCACGCTAGGATCACCTCGATTTGATTGCTCTTTTATAATATTTTTTTATTTATTAATAATTTAATTGCTCTCTTATAATATTTTTTATTTATTAATAATTTATTTAATGTTTTGATGACTACCACGACACCACCACGACTGTCTTTTATGTTTTTTCGCTACCGTTGGCAAGTCATCGTAACAGACTGGTGTCGAAAAAAAATCACGTTGCAGGTTACAGTTAGTACACCCTGATTCACCCTCATAGTAATGCACGTGTAGATTAGAATGCGTTTTTAAAAACAATCTTTACAATAGGTACCTACAACTCGCTTATTTTCAGATTAAAAACGTGTATCATTTCTGACGTATTAAAACGCATAACGTGCCAATTTTGTGTCATCAGTAAGGTAAACGGCAGGAATAAGAATAAGACATTTTGACACGACAAAAAATATAGTTTGATAGTTTCATAAGTTACGATAACCCTTTCAGTCTTCTTATAAGATACCTCACCCACATCATATTCCCATTGCTCTCGTGAAAGCTAGTACAGTATCCTTATCAACTGATAATCTCAAACTGCAGCATCCTGATTTCCCTCAGGATGCCTGAACCGTATCCTGAGCAAAGCAAATACTAGCAATATTTTAGGTACAGACTGTATAAAGATAACTATTTTCTTGTGATGTTCAGCGAAGGAAAAGTAATTATATCGACGGGTTGTTTTTACGAAAGACGCTGTCTGTGCTTTAGAAATATACTTACTTCTATGTCTTGAATCGCAAAGTGGTAGGTCGTGATGTCTCTTATGGTCTAAAGTTATAACACTGTAAACTTTAGCAAAATCTGTGTAGTAGTTTTTGCGTGAAAAGGTAAATCACATCCTAACTTCACGTTTATAATATTAATGAAATATTGATATTATCACAATTCCGAATACGAAAGCAAAAATAGGATGCCATCTTGCCCTATCTCACTCACTGTTTTCAAATCTAAACCACATATAAAATAAATAAAAAATCCACTCGTGCAAAGCTGAAGTTGTTTGCCAGTGTTTTATAAACTCACTAAAACTGCCCAACAATAAATTGGCGGTACGATTCAAAGAATAGTAGGTAACGAACCTAGTTCACAGTTACCAGTGGCTACAAAAGTTTTAGCCAGAGATTTCAGCAGTGTTCCACTTACTCCGCTATAAAAACGCCTAAAACCTTCCTCGATAATTATTGGCCTATTTAACGCTGAAAGAATTTTTCATATCAGACCCATAGCTCCTGTGACTGTGAGTTCAAACAAGCTCTTCAGCTTTATTTGGTATTGAAGAAGTACCAATAAAGTCTCTGTTGTATTCGAAACATCCTCTATTTTAAATAGATATGTACATACTTACTTCTATTAATGACCATTATTACAATTAATCTCTATTTCTAACTACAGACGTTTATTCAGTCCACAACAAACACATACCTATTATAACTGCATATAACATTTTCCCGCAAAACTCGTTCAAAGCGGTTCTCGACTGCTTTTAGTTTCCCAGAAATCATTAAACCTACCCACATTGAACCTACAGAGGATTTTCGAACAAAATTCGATGAATTTACTCTGAATCGCAGCTTTCATTCGCAACATTTACCATATTTGATTCATTTCTATTTTAAAGCTCTTGACTAAAGATCAACTTTATACCTACTTTAGTAAAAAATATATAACGTACGTTCACCACACTGAGGAAACGTCATCCTACAGTTTCATGGAGAAAGTATCACCTGTCTCACGGATAAAAAGAATATTACATCCTTTCTTAGGCCCTAGAATACTTGTGTACCAAATTTCCTTTAAATCGGTTCAGTAGTTTTAGAGTAAAAGTCTGGCAGACATTCAGTCAGAGATAGAAACTTTCGCATTCATAATATTCCATTTTACCATTATCTAGCTCGAAGTAAACAAAATAAAAATAATGAGAACCATAAACTACTTCTCAATCTTTAGTTTGCGAAATAAACACCGTGTTTCAGTAGGCAATTAATAGGTAGTTAAAGTAAAACTCGTGATGAGATGAGCACTTTCATTACGGTTTGGTAACAACCGAAGTTGTGCTACAAAGTTACTGAAAACTTCTGATTAAGGAGAACTTTCAGCAAACCTGGAATTAACTAGGCTTTTAGTAGCTTATATTTGGAAACAAATAGTTATATTTTAGACAACAAACGGGTCTTACTCGCGATGAAACTATAAAAGGTTTACGATACCTGAACATCATGGAATCCTGTCATCAGCAAGTGTCATCGTCGCGAAAAATATACACAAAACCAGCAAAAAGATATTGTCAGTGTAGTGGGTAGGGTAGACAGTACGATATCAAATAGTGAAAATTGTGACGACCATGTGAGGGTAGTTAAAAAACCCTGCACTTCACGGAGACGTCGTTAGCTGTCAGCAGTCTTCCCGTGACCACGGTCGGTGCAATTCGGCCGAAACATCGGGAGAAAAGAGGTATCGTAAACCTTTTACACATAGTTTCATCGCGAGTAAGTCCCGTTTGCTGTCTAAAATATGTGTACAAATTGCGAAAGTTTAAAAATAGTGTTATTTCCATTATAGTCCATAATATGTTTTGCATACTTTCATAGCCCGCTATCATGGTATGTGATGTGAAGAAATGATTAACAGGTAAATATCAATATCAGGTGAGGAAGGTATTGGGCATGAGCGTGGATGGATATATAGAGGAAGGGGCGATAAAAAAAACCATGAATGGATTGTGTGAACGTTAACATGGCTGGAAATAATGTTATTTACTACTGGATAGCTAGATCTTAATCAACACATTTACGACATTAATTAGTTTTAAACATTTTTGACATATTTTTTTGTGTTGCCCCAGATAAGTAAAGTATACTACTACCTACAAAATATTCATCTAGCGTTAACGATGAGTGAGCACATCTATAAAAATCTGTTAGTTTTAGAATAGTATAGTTAGCAAGTTTGCACTTATCGTAAATGTAGATACTTACATTTCTTTGTCAGTACTCTAAAAGCACCTGATCGCTGGTATGAACAAATTCATTAATCTTCATACTATTTTAAATGCTCGAAATATATTTCATTGCAAACGTATCCATTTTGCATAAGCAAACAAGTACACAAATTAAAACCTACATTTAAAACAACAATTGCAGATGTTGATTCAAAAACACATAAATAAAACAAAACACGAGCATAACTCACATTGTGTTTTATATTATTTTAAAAACACGAATGAAACAAAAAAAATATATGTAGGGCTGTTGTCCCACTGCCGGCGAGAAAACGACTTACCGATGGCTAGTAAAGATAATACTCACGGCCTGTTTCACAGATTCCAGACAAAGTTCTAGATCTGGCAGATAACGCTACAGAAAAGTTGTCCAAAAAAAAATCTGTGGTACTATAAAGAGTGTCTATGGAGTTTCTTGCCGGCTCTTTCTCCATGAGACCAACTTTTTGGAATCGTGCAAATAGTGTGACGTTTCATAGGAGCCTGCAAAGGCCTATTTGAAATAAAACATTTGTCCTTGACTATCTCTCAGATAGCTATAATAACTTTATCTTCAACCTCTAAAACTGGCCGTCAGTGATACAAGCTTGATAGCCCAACAAAAATATCGAAACTATACACTTGCTTGTAGCTACGAACTCGTTTCTAGTTTCTAGTTTTACTCGTTACTCGCTCATCGTTGTCGGTGGGACAACAGCCGAACACACGTAGTTGTCACAACGCAGACAGGAACAAACGGTTTGCAATCATGTTCTCGCCGACTACTGCGAATGTACTGTAATTTTCACTACGAAATATTATATGAGGATGTGTGAATCACATTTTATAAGTTCTTGTTGCGTGGTTGGTTGCATGGTGTGGTGTATTAAAAATATTAAAATTATTTACAGAAGGATAAAATGTTTTCATTTTACTACATGCCAGTTAGCTGGTTAGCAATTAAACTTAAGACACTGAAACTAACTACTGTGAAAATGGAAAGCTATTTAAAACCAATTGACTATTAGTTGGTACACGTTAATCACTGCAATTAGAAACAGACCATATAATCCTTTTAGTCAAGTTAGAACGTAAATAATTAGTATTCAAATGTAAGAGTATTACTGAAAATAACAAAACATACAATTATCCAAATAGTATAAAAAACACGAAGTTGCGTTCCAATTAATTCTTTGCAAAAATCCTGGCAGCGCAAAAACAAGAACCGCCTTACAAAATAAAGTTAAACAACTTCCATATTGAAACGAAAAAATCTAAGCCACAACCACTTGCAGACAGGCATTTATTCTCATGAATATATGTATGTTTGTTCGCCCACTTGAGCAAACTGTTTGAAAATATACCTTTTGAATGGAATAATGTGTCCTGGAAATGTGGGGAGTTTAGGATTGTTTTTGAATGGTAATGTAGGTTGTATGCCTTGGGTAAAATGCTGAGTATCTTTGTGCACCTATGTAAGTAGGCCAGACTGCACAATTGCCTACAGCTATGAACGGCTTTCTTTCGTTGATGTACAGACAACAGCAGGTCAACGTATACGAATCTGTCAAATTTTACCAATCGATCATTAACCTACCTCCATTGTGATAAGGTTGAGAATCGATTGCAGAAATTTGACAGATTGTAGTAACTTGATGTGCTGT
>NWSH02000519.1:4266825-4293744 GCA_002382865.2 Heliothis virescens
AAAAAAATATATGTAGGGCTGTTGTCCCACTGCCGGCGAGAAAACGACTTACCGATGGCTAGTAAAGATAATACTCACGGCCTGTTTCACAGATTCCAGACAAAGTTCTAGATCTGGCAGATAACGCTACAGAAAAGTTGTCCAAAAAAAAATCTGTGGTACTATAAAGAGTGTCTATGGAGTTTCTTGCCGGCTCTTTCTCCATGAGACCAACTTTTTGGAATCGTGCAAATAGTGTGACGTTTCATAGGAGCCTGCAAAGGCCTATTTGAAATAAAACATTTGTCCTTGACTATCTCTCAGATAGCTATAATAACTTTATCTTCAACCTCTAAAACTGGCCGTCAGTGATACAAGCTTGATAGCCCAACAAAAATATCGAAACTATACACTTGCTTGTAGCTACGAACTCGTTTCTAGTTTCTAGTTTTACTCGTTACTCGCTCATCGTTGTCGGTGGGACAACAGCCGAACACACGTAGTTGTCACAACGCAGACAGGAACAAACGGTTTGCAATCATGTTCTCGCCGACTACTGCGAATGTACTGTAATTTTCACTACGAAATATTATATGAGGATGTGTGAATCACATTTTATAAGTTCTTGTTGCGTGGTTGGTTGCATGGTGTGGTGTATTAAAAATATTAAAATTATTTACAGAAGGATAAAATGTTTTCATTTTACTACATGCCAGTTAGCTGGTTAGCAATTAAACTTAAGACACTGAAACTAACTACTGTGAAAATGGAAAGCTATTTAAAACCAATTGACTATTAGTTGGTACACGTTAATCACTGCAATTAGAAACAGACCATATAATCCTTTTAGTCAAGTTAGAACGTAAATAATTAGTATTCAAATGTAAGAGTATTACTGAAAATAACAAAACATACAATTATCCAAATAGTATAAAAAACACGAAGTTGCGTTCCAATTAATTCTTTGCAAAAATCCTGGCAGCGCAAAAACAAGAACCGCCTTACAAAATAAAGTTAAACAACTTCCATATTGAAACGAAAAAATCTAAGCCACAACCACTTGCAGACAGGCATTTATTCTCATGAATATATGTATGTTTGTTCGCCCACTTGAGCAAACTGTTTGAAAATATACCTTTTGAATGGAATAATGTGTCCTGGAAATGTGGGGAGTTTAGGATTGTTTTTGAATGGTAATGTAGGTTGTATGCCTTGGGTAAAATGCTGAGTATCTTTGTGCACCTATGTAAGTAGGCCAGACTGCACAATTGCCTACAGCTATGAACGGCTTTCTTTCGTTGATGTACAGACAACAGCAGGTCAACGTATACGAATCTGTCAAATTTTACCAATCGATCATTAACCTACCTCCATTGTGATAAGGTTGAAAATCGATTGCAGAAATTTGACAGATTGTAGTAACTTGATGTGCTGTTGTCTGTACTTACCGTTCGTTTCAATCAAAATCACCGCTTTCCGAATGTGACAAGGTTATAAGCAGGATAAGGATTGCAATGCAGACATGCCATCTGTCTCTCTTTTTCCCAACCCATGTTCGACTTGGCTTCCAGTCTGACTAGATGAACCTGAATACCAGTGTCTTACATGGAGTGACTGCCTATTTTGTCTGATATATATTTTTTATGATCATCATTTTTAGGGTTTCGTAGCCAAAGGGTAAAACGGGACCCTATCCAAGACTTCGTTGTCTGTCTGTCTGTCTCCACGCTGTATCTCATAATCCATAATAGCTAGAAAGCTGAAATTTTCACAAATGTCGTAATTTATTAACGTATTTGTTGTTATAGCAGCAATATCCGTTGCCGCTATAACAACAAATACTAAAAATAAAAATATATATACATATATTATGGTGACCCCCATAAAATAAACGTGTGAAACCGCAAATTATAACTTTGTTATTCATACATTTATTTGTATGAATAAACAATGTTATTTTTTGCTACTCGGAAAATGTTTGTATTTTGGCTAGTTGTAGGTAATAGATACCTACGTTCATTTTTCATACATAGATAATGATCAGACTTGGTCGGTTTTTATTAATTATAATTTCCATTTCTGATAAAAACTGTAGCACGAAAACAAAAGGTTCCAGCAGGCTTAAAGTGACTTATTCAATTATACAATCTGTAGGTGTGTTTACTTTATGTAAGGTCCCATCAAAATAGGTTTATAGGATTGTGTTGCCTAATCTAACCTAACCTTACTGAGATTAAAATAAAGTACATAAGCTCTTTGAGAGTGGTTTCGTACGTACATTACGTTTGAGTAGGCAATTTCGGTACGTAGTTTTGGTAAAATGTTATTGTAGTTAAATTAACTGTGTTGGTTTTTATTACAGATGTTTTAGTCAGAACTTCAGAAGTGTTTTTTTTTTGCTGTTAATCTACACTCGTATAAGCTGAAAATTTTATTTGTTCGTATCTCAATTTTATTGAATGTGCCAAGCTCACTACCTATCTTCTGGTCCAATTTGAAAAATTCTTAAAGGAGCCCAAAGAATGCCCAAAGAAGTACCCACAGAGTGTTAATGAAACCGCTCGCAGTATCTAAAATAATAAAAAGGTTGACATTATTCCCATCTAATAACCATAAATTAGAAGGATCCAGACATTGAATTGGTTCAGACATCATTTCACAAATGCTGTCAAAATAAATACAGATTGAAAACAAGAAAGTAACCTTTTCATATAAAAACCTATCACATGACATCACTAAATGCAAATCAAAGGCGCAAGGTCAAAGCGCACGTCAGTCAGCAGGGCTCTCGACGGGGTTGTTGACCTTTCGTAACATTTTGCGAAGACTTACAAAAGAAATGTTTGGGTTCGTTATGCTGTAGTCTGGGTATGATTTTTTTGCGTAGATTGTAATCACTTGATAAAAAAGCAATGATTTTATTTTTGGAAACTGTCTGTGCTAGATGCCAATTGCTTTGTAAACGTAAAATGTGTTCGAATTTCAAATTCAAATGTTTAATCAGAATTGAAATGAACTGATGAATGGTGTTCAAGAGCAGAATGGAATTGTTCATCTGTTTTGTTTTTAATTTTTTGTAGTTGACTACTCGCAACGAAGCTAAAGACGGTCAAATGGGACCCGCAACTTAGTTTCTTCCGAATCACAGAAAACACACTAACTAAAAGAAGGCGTATTTATACTAACCATCCTATATATTTTATTAACAACTGTTCAATGCCGTTCCTCCATACTTCCTATTATTTTATCTACTATGTATCTGCTCCCCATCATGTCAACTGATCCAGAGCTCCTCATAACGATGGACATGACCTCTTAATTGGAGTACAGTGTAACTTGTGGGCCCATGATTGATCGAGAGTAGAACATGCTAGCAATATAGGAAACGACGTAATAAGGTCAAATCCCCTAACTTAAGGTTATTGGTTAATAAATCAAATGCCGGTAGATTTATTGGTCTGTACGTATAAATCTTGATCTAGGCTGACCTTTAATATTGTGTTACTGACTTCTAGATAGCTTTGTGTAACAGCTTTTTGACACTGGTGAATTTTCAAAGCAGAAACTAATTGAGTGACATCGCCCGGTTCGTGCAGGCGGTGTAAATACAACAAACTATCTTTCCGGGGCTGCAAGATTGTTCGAAATATTTATCACGGTTACCCAAGTACAGACAATAGCACATCAAGTTACCACAATCTGTCAAATTTCTGCAATAGATTTTCAACCTTATCACAATGGACGTAGGTTGATGTTCGATGGGTAAAATTTGACAGATTCGCATACGTTGACCTGCTGTCGTCTGTACATAAAGGGCCCAAGAAGGAACACTCCGTTCGGTGAGTAAAAGTCCTAACCTCCTTCACGCTGCACCCACAGCGAGAAGGGTTACCTGATGATAACAGAACGAAGAAAAAAAATAGTAAACAATTGAGAACTGCCACAAAACACTGCAGCAAAAATGATTTTGAAAACCGCGAAAATATTTTTGCCGCTCAGAATAGGTCATGCGTTACCTACGCACTAGGTTTTGGTACGTGTAGAAATACCGAGCGGAAATCCGCCAGTGTAAAAGCACTGGATAGTATTTTTTTTGCGCTGAATTTGACTTTTTTAATGTCTTTGGTCATCAAAGCACATTTTCCATTTTTATAAACTATCTTTAAAAATGGCATTAAACAAAATACCGAGTCCCCTTTTTACAGGTTCCAGGTAAAGTCCTGTGTGTAAGATAACGCCATAAAAATGTTTTAATAAATAAATAAATGTTGACTACTTTCTTGCAGCAGTATCTTCTATCTTTCAGATAGCTATCAGGAACTTTATCTGGAACCTGTGAAACTGGCTTTATTAGACACGTACTTATTCAAAAGAAAATATCATCAAGTATACAACATACATACAAGTTCCGCAGTAGAATACATTTCTATCCCCGAACATACATTTCGCGTATCTATGACAGTTACGCTATTGTCGACACTATCTGCGGGACTCTTATCTAACACATTTATGTCAAGCTTCAGTTAAATATTGTATTATTATTTGGTATTTCATGTTATTAAATATAGTACAGAGTGGTAACGTGGTGATAAGATAGAAAGTGGAATAGTATTAGATAATGCTCATATAATTTCGAATACACAAGAGCTCGTGGCTAAGTCAAAGCTGCGTGGATCGATCGATCATAAGATTAAGCAACGCTTGGTGCGGTCGGTCCGTGGATGGGTGACCATTTTATCATAACAAGTTCTTCCGTGTTTCGGAAGGCACGATAAACTGGTAGGTCCCGGCTGTCATTTGAACATCTTTGGCAGTCGTTACGTGTAGTCAGAAGCCAGAAAGTCTGACAACCAGTCTTACTAAGGGTGCCAGGTTGCCCGGGTAACTGGGTTGTGGAGGTCAGACAGGCAGTCGCTCCATGTAAAACATTGGTTCTCAGCTGCATCCGGGGAGATTGGAAGCCGACCACAACGTGGTTGGGAAAAGGTTAAGCAGATGATGATGACTTGTCGAACAGATATCCAGCACTTTATCTGGAACCTGCAAAACTGCGAAGCTTCAGAATATTATACATTAACAAACCACAATAGCCTATTAAAGTTTTTCCCACACGTTGTTATCGAGTTGAATCGATAGTCCATTATTTTCTACTCGATCCCTAGCGAGTGCTCGGTGCAACAGTTGTTCTTATTACCCGCTTCTTGGAAAATAAAATGAGTGTACTATAGCAATAGCCGGTTAACAAAGGAGTAGCAATTATACTGCTATTATGTTATTTTAAATTGCAAACAGTAAGTAGGTAGTTGCTGTTTTTTTTTCTTATATATTTTTTTTATGAGATGTTTAATTTTAACAAGCTGGAATTATTTACTTGCTGTTTCCTGTGTCCATTGGGAATTACTTACTGCACTATGACTTTCTTATGTATAGACTATGTACAGACGACAGCAGGTCAACGTATACGAATCTGACAAATTTTACTAATAGAAACTTAACCTACCCCCATTGTAATAAGGTTGAAAATCTATTGCAGAAATTTGACAGATTGTGATAACTTGATGTGCTGTCGTCTGTACCTACCACTTGTCATCAAAAGAATCATCGGTACATCTACACTAAACATTAGTGTAATGAAAATCTGTTTCATTAGTTTCAACGAGATAAATATCAAAACGCAGCAATATACTGCCAAAAATAGCGCTCGCGACAGCAAACCTATCCGGGATAATATAAAGCTGAAGAGTTTATTTGTTTGAACGCGCTAATCTCAGGAACTACTGGCCCGATTTGAAAAAATCTTTCACTATTAGGTAGCCCATGTATCGAAAGACTAGGCTATTTTTTTATCCGGGTGCGCGGAGTAGTTCCCACGGGACACGATTAAAACCGAAGTCGGAAGCTAGTATCTCATAATTACCCAGCGACCTGGACTATGGAAATATCATGTAGTATTCTACCAGTCTATAGTAAATGTTAGTAGAAATTCAAGAACTAGTAAATCTGAAATTCGTCACAACCCTAGTACTACCGCTGTGGTAACATTTCTTTGTGAATAGTTGCTTTTCAAAGTGCTTGCGTTATTTAGATGCAAAGTTGTGCAGTTGCATTATTTGGTGCAGATAGTGTACTTGTTTGTATGAGTACTACAACTTTGTCATGTAGTCTGTTTAGTTAGAGTTAATATTATTTAGACTTACTTTATTTAGACTTGCTTTTGCCCTCGGATTCACTCGTGTTCCGAGGAAATTAACCACGAACATGGATAAAAAGTACCTCATGTTAATAAATGTAATGAATTTTATTATATTAAATTGGTTAATTTAGGTTGCTGGTAAAACTACAGGTTAAAGATAATTAGTGCTTTCTTGGATTCCAATACAAATGAACTTATTCTTTTACTTCCTATGGAAACGATTTGCTAGTCCATATCTCTTCAATATAAACATAATTTAATAAAACTCTAAAACATTCATTTAAACAAGAGTACTTTAATCTAATAAACTACAGTTTACAACTTCATTTAACATCACTCATAGTAAACAAGTAATATGAGCTCATAATTTTTATCTATCCGTCGCGCTCACTTTAATTTTATCACAACAATCTAAAACTATGTGCTACGAGCGCTACGAGCTACGAACGAGCTACGACATGCTACGAGTACGTGCTACGAAATATGTTCATGACACGCTTTCATTGAAACTTGATTCCTACAAACTTTTGTTTTAAAAGTTTGGTTCACTGTGGTATTATACCCCGGTTTCCGACTAGAGAAATTAAGGTAAGAATTTTTAAACTACCATCCTAAATAGTATTAATACTTGCAAGATGTCTGATTATAGTCAGTTGTACAAGAACTGGAAGCCACCCACAGAATAATAATATGGTTATGACCTGGATAACAAAAAACCTTCTTTTTGGCGGGAAATCATCAACTGACCCCTCGCGCTGTGGGTGAAGCATGATGGAGTGTAAGACTCTTCATGACTAAAACTAATCGTATTCCTTCTTGAGCCCTTTATGTACAAGCGCCACGGTAACTCTTGTGAACAATACAGCAACTATAAGAACAAACCTTAACATGCAAATAAACTGCGCAAGACATTTTGAAGCTTCAACTTATCCACGCCATCATAATAATTTACTCAAAAACAAAGATCATTATAACACGCAGTAAGTCCTAGAAGTGGCAACATAACAATAAATCTTAGTCGCGATATAACGTGGTAGTAACAAAACAGCTATTTATTACGCACCTACGCTTAATAACGTCTTATCTAGCACTAGTAAATAATGTTAATGTATGTTACATGCGAAATTTATTTCAGACACCTGGTTCTCAGAATTTTATTAGTCTACAAGATGGATTCATGGCTAAGTCACATTGGAGCATTTTGAAAGCAAAATTTTATGACACAGTTTTTACAAGTAGCGGACAAAACGGCTCCCGACCGCTCGTGCTGAAAGTAAGTTTTATTATACAGTGTACTTGTGTAGACCTTGGATTTTGACAGGTGTCAGAAGTACTCTATTGTACTCTACATGTATTTTTTCTTGATAAAACTTGAGGGCCATTCACATAACGTTTTCAGCGACTCACGCTCATTCGCTATCGCCATGCCTGCTAGTATGTACTTGTGACCCTCACCGGCTTGGTCAAGGCGAGTGAGCGCGAGCAGCTGCAGTTAAGCGAATTAGACCCTATTTCCAATAACAGATGAGTGTTTTAAGTTAATATAGCAGTGGCAATCTAATCTCACAATTAATTTGCAGCAAAGTAATTCCACATGCAAATCAACCATATTATTATCACCTACTAAAAAAAATCATCAATAATAAATCCATTAACGATACATCACGACTCTTCTGACAAAATGTACCTTCAACAAGCGAAATCAAAACGTAAATTATAAAATTGTAGCCACACCATTGCTGTTTATGTACGACACTTTTATTCAAGCAGCCAAACCGACGATGCAATATACTCGTACATTGTATATTCACACGTCAGTCAAAACGTCAGCGGTGGAACTTTGGCAATATAAATGTAAATTATCGTAGGTGCGAGGCCGATAGCGTATATTTGGATGTAAACACTGGTTTAACAAGTACATGGCACTGAAATACGGCTTTCAGATTCGTCATGCTTACTGTATTTTGGTGTTTCTATTAATAGATGTTATTTTTTTTAAGCGTGACTTTAATAGTATCCTGTTTTTATTTTGTTTTGTGTGATCTACTTCGTTGGAACTTCTTCTTGGAAAAACACCTGTTATATGTAACACTGAAATATTTAAGTCGGACTAGTAGTTCCTGAGATCAGCGCGTTCAAGCAAGAAAACTTTAAGTATAGATGTAATTGGTATGTTTAAAAGTGTATTTTTGATGCTTAGTATTTATATCCAGGACTACTTTCTTAGCTAGATCTGGACCTTTTCCAAAACATCTTAGGCCTCTTTAAGAAGTAAATATTTATCTTTTTTTTTAACTCATAGTTCCTCACGCATACTTCTCGCAAAATAAACATTTTTCTGCCAGTTATTCATAAACAAATAGCGGAGTCTGCTGAAAAATAAAACTAAATTCTTCCACTTATTTATAAAACGCTACACTAAACGTAATATTTTACTGAACGATAAACATGGAAAGTATTTCTAGAAATTCTCATTTGCATTCAGTCTATTTATATGGAGGAAATTATCTTTTATATGACTTATCTCATTAATCCTCTGATGTGCTTCAGAGAGCCTTTGAATCATCATCATATAAAATGAAATAGTTCCTGGAAATTTTACCTCGTTCTTAAATAAGATATTATCGAAAGCAATCCTTAGTCTATAATTCTCTGAAGTACTGGATTTATCATCGTTAAATTAACTTTATAGGTTTCGGAGACAGTGTCAGATAAAATATGTTCCTAGTTCATTTCATTTCGTTGAACCTAGTTCTTAAAAAGACTTTGTTTTACCAACTAAAGTCGAAGTTGGAGTCTGAGGTGCTAAAAGATATGTGAGTGTTAGGTATCGTCGCAACGTTATCGAGTTGCGAGTTATCCAGAGCAACATAGGTAAAGCGACGTGGAGAAAAAAAATACAGAAAATCTGACCCCTTCGCCACACTAGAAACATATCCTCAAAGAGACAGTTTTACTAACTTCCAATTTCTAGAAGAAATCATTAAGATTTTGAGACTGTTATTAGTAATTTACATTAATCCGTACATGCTAAGATAAACATCTCTCATCTTATCTCTCTTACTGTAGCCACTTTTATACCTACTAATTATTAGTAATTTACATCAATCCGTACATACTAAGATAAACATCTCTCATCTTATCTCTCTTACTGTAACTACTTTTATACTCCTCCTAATTACTAAACACCATGTACTACAAGCAAATGCACTTCAAAACGAACAAGACCCATTATTTCACAAATAATTCGAGATATTCCCAGTTGTTGTGAATCTGATCACGTAAAGGCCCACAATGTTGTCATACATCGCGAATTAACACGCAGTCTGGTTAATGAAGTATTCTGCGATGCACGGTGTAGGCTCGCATGCCATCGGCTCGGCAAGACTGTCATAGTGCCAAGGTAAATTACACCTAAAGAGCAATAGTTAAAGATCATATTTGAATAATGAATTTGGTGGTTTGGAAAAATGGCGCTATGCGAGCTTATAAGACCTTTATTTTTAAAGGAATTGGGTTATGTTTTCTATTTTCTATACTAATGTAATGAAGAGGAAACAATTATTTTTTTCGCTTGTTTGTACCATAAAGGTTCTGAAACTACTGAACCGTTTTGAAAAAGTGTTTCACTGTTAGAAAGCTACATTATTCCCGAGTAACTTAGCCTATATTTTATACGAATATTAATAAGAAATTCCTCCGGGACGCGGGTGAAAACATTGGCAAACAGCTTTCGGTTTCGAAGCCTTTATGTTACAAACAAACAAAAACATATTTCCTCTTATTGGATTATTATTGATAATGTAGAAGTATAGGTAGCGTACAATTTCAGTATATATTTCACAAACAGATCTGTGCAACAATATCCACAGAACAAATGCTAGTTGGAAAGGCAATTAGTAGTGTTCCGATCGTCAGTCAAGGCAGATAGCGAGCGTTGCGTTCGGGTTCAATGACGAGAGCGTCTGTTAGAACTGCTCGTACAGGGCTGCTATTAAGATATATTTTTGTCTATACTAATACTATAAAGCTGAATAGTTTGTTTGATTGTTTGAACGCGTTAATCTAAAGAACTATGGTCCAATTTGAAAAATTATTTCAGAAGTATTAGATATAGTGTTAGATAGCCCATTTATCGAGGAAGGCTATAGTCTACTTTTTATCCGGGTGCGCCGAGTAGTTCCCACGGGACGCGGGTGAAACCACTGACAGAAGCTAGTTAAAAATAATATCCTTAATACTATAACTAAGAATGTAACTCTGTCTGTCTGGCTTTCAAACTAAACCTACTGAACTAATAGAGCCTGAGAAATAACTTACTAAATACTTTTACTAATAGGTACTGGCTACTTTTTACATAGGTGCTGAAAGTAGCTTTTTCGGGTTGCGAGTGGTACTAGCTTATGAATTCAAATTATTAGCACAGTGAATCAGTAGTTTCAATAAACGTAATTGTTTTTGTCAAATTGTTTAAGCTAGGTAAAACTAAAAATATTTAAAACATTATCATAAATAAGAATTGTGAGCAAGTATAAAAGAAAACATTCTTGCCCTTTTTCTCTCGAGAAAAAAGAAAAAAAGTAAAAAGTGTTCCACGGTACCTGTTCATTCATTCAGTGAAACCGAAATAGCATCGAAATGGTTGATTGATCGTACCATTCTATCGCAACCTTTTACTCGGAGCCCCGGAGAAGACGAATAGGGCTCCCTTCACTCGACAAGATAGCATTTTATTTCAGAAATATCTAACTTACACATTTATCGATATTGGAACTTTTTGGTATAGAAATAGACTATCGGTATAATATGTTATTCTAGATGATTTTCGTATGAGATACTCATATTTGTATCAGTCGTCTTAGTGTCAATACTTAGATAAAAATAAAGTTATTGAATATTCCTATATGTATTGAGAGTCTCAAGGGTAAAAGTGAGATTGATTTGTAGAGTGCGACATATAACTAAGGCATGTACCTAGATTTTAACAGAAATAGTATGGAACGTGGAACCGGGTAGTACATTCAAGTTTTATCCGAATGCAAAATGTCGTATTATTCAAGCTTTCTATAACTCCAATATTATCTGAAAATCTCAGATACAAATTAACGTCCAATATTATACCTATAAAAAGCAAAATTTCACGAAATTCTCCATAACGATATTCTCCGTAACATTTTTCAGGGAAATATCAATTACGACAGGTGTATTTTTCGTTTCATTCGACTGTTAACCCTATTTCGCTGTAGCTCCTCACTGTTCCAGCTAGTTATCGAGCTCCGCTGCAGGCGCTTGAAATGTGCACTCATCGAGTTTGGTTTTATTCTGTTGCATGTTTCCTATGTATACCTGTGTTATTTTTTGGGAGAGGAACGACCTTTACGTTTAATTTAGTGATCGAAAAGATACATCTCCTTGCTTGGCATGAGAATAAACCTTTTTCATGAGTCTATCAATCTATTGGTGAAAAGCAGATGAAAATTTCAGTATGAAGTGCTACCGAATCTTTTGAGCAATTGACAGCTGTTAGTCTTCAAGGGACGACTGACTTACTGACTAACAGCGACTATCAAATGCACCAAAAAACGGCCCAACTATATTTTAATACCCGTGATAGACAGACAGATAGTTAAGGACGTTTGATTTTAAGACCTCAAATTCTTTCAAAATTATTGAAAAAAGAGAGTGTCTTTTAATTAAAGAATTGTTACCAATATGAATTCTATCTACAGTTACATTTTTAACCAAACACAGTACCCAAATGGAACAAAACCAAACCAATCTTATTAGGTACATTTATTCCATCTACTTAGCGCTCCAGCGGCTTAAAGCATTATAATCTGCACTAAGCCGCGTAGGCCGAAACATTAGCAAGTATAATACGATTAAAGGCTAACATTATAACTGCAAGTATTAATTGGCTAATGTGCTCTATAAGGAAGAACAATTTCAAATTCAATTATGAAAGCGCTTGATTATTAATTCATTCAATATTCCACAGTGGGACTCTCCGCTTGAGAATTTTCCTCGTTTTTGGTGAAAAGTTTATTTTCTGTTTTCTTATTTTAGTGTGTCTTGTTATTTTGTTTTTATGTGACAATAATCTAACTTATTATTTGACGAAATCGAACTTGCTCACTCGTACCACAGAATAAAGATATACAGACGACAGCAGGTCAACGTATACGAATCTGTCAAATTTTACCAATCAAATATTGACCTACCCTCTATTGTGATATGGTTGAAAATCGATTGCAGAAATTTGACAGATTGTGGTGACTTGATGTGCTGTCGTCTGTACCAGTTATGAAGCTAAGCCTTGTTGTCAAAATAATGACGTAAGTATCATCGAAGCCGTAGGGTTGTCATTGCTAGCTGGCGCACTAGCTCTTGACGCGACAGTACTGACAGCACTGGTAAAGGTACATAATGCTCGTCAATGAGCATGCGTGTGTGAGTGTAACGTTACGAACTTTAGTAGGAAGCTGCCCAACTGTTCTATATATGTTTAAACTGTGCTCGTTACTTTAAGAGGCTGATGAGTGGCGCTGATTTTCGGCTATCGCTGAAAATCAGCGCTGCGACTTTGTCTCACACGGGGTCGCAGCATCATGCTGAGCGAGGGCCGTATTGCGTGGTTGTGACGCATACTACCCCCTCATGTTTGATTTTTAGTTTAGCTCCTTTTTATGTTTATTATTATTAATTTATTTTTATACTTGTATGTATGTATGCGTTTTCAATTACGCAATTAAATGATTTTTCTTTTTTTTTTCTTTCTTTCTTTCTTTCTTTCTTTAGCCATTAGGCCGCTACGACTTTAATTGTTATATCCAACAATAATTATACTCTGTCTTGGCAAATTATAACAGGATACTGGGAAAACAGTCATATTTTGAAAAGTTGACGCCTCAAACAGGATAGAATTCATTATAAAACAAAACTTTATCACCTTATAAAATTAACTTACTTTAATATGCGAACATTTCCAATAACGTGTCAAGTTAGGATGCGCGTGGGCGGCGCTTGAGCCAAGTAAATACCTTCAAGGCACTGCTACACGTTCCACATCTAATAATATAAATCCTGATATAACCTTTTAGAAATATAATCCTTATTGAAGCTATGTTATTATAGAAATATTTTGCTGTTTTTCGCAAATATTGTTTTCGCTGATTCACTCTTAGACAAGAGTGAAATACGTTTTGCACCTGGGCACTAAGTAGCATGTAACTCTTTACATCATACCAAATACCACATTTCATGTCAATCGGTTTAGCTAGTTTACAATGAAAATATAAATAACTAACAAACTGTCATTCGCCCTTAATACTCTCAATACCTGACTACACAAAGTAAAAAATATTTTGGTCACCTCACACAAAAATCGGGCAAAAACAAACATAAGATAAAAAATATAATATCGCTCTAATTAATATCACTTGAAGACAGTTTACCATGTATACGTAGCTGCCTAAATAAATAGCGAACGCCAGCAATTAGGGTGTAATTGCCCTCTCCCGAGACTTAAGCCAAACACGTACGGAACCCAATAAGTTCAATAGAGGCGTAGGTTATTGCGTTATTGCCACCCATTGTGCCTGTTAATCAAAAAATAATTAAGTATTTATTATTGGAATTGTTTCCTGTGGTGTCTGTCACATTCTAACGGTGATATTCCACCAAAACTGTTCGCGAACACAAATTGTGTAGGCGTCAACGTGAGTCCACTGCTAGCATTTGTTTGCGCACAGTGATTGCCATTTTTTTTTTTCTAGAGTGGACTAGAAGATACATTTGTGAACGTATACACTACCGTACACCGGTGGATGATCGCCTTGATGCTTCACGCAACTGGCGATGGCTATCTAATGTCTTTGGCCAGCGTCATTCTCCAATTCCAATTTAAAATATGTCAGTAAGTATTTTTTTATAAAAACTTTACAGAATACACCTGTCTGAAAAGTTAACCGACTGATTTTCGAAGTATGCTAGTAAAGACTGATCCGGGTGATCAGAGTAGTTCTCACCAATACCAATAGCGGAAGATCTAGTAGTCTAGTTCATAATATCAGTAAAGATTTACTTTGGTCTCTCAATTTGTTCTGTGCAATCCTCATGTGGAATGTCGGCTTTGAATTCAGCGTCGGTTGGGATAAATATTTGTGCCGTGTTCTACGCCATTGTTGTTAGTTGTTCCGATTCACGATTGAAATACCTGTTTGTTGTTGGACAAGAAGGTTCTATTCCCACAAATGAAGAAAAAACCCAGCTAGGTATTTCAAGACTATATCTATAATAACGAATATAATAAAAGTGAAAAGTTTGTTAGCTTGAACGCGCTGACCTCAGGAACTACTGATTCAATTTGAAAAAAGTCATATTATATTATCGGAAAAGACAATAGGCAATAATTTTTATCTAGGTGAGTGGGTAAGCTAGATTAATATTATTTATTGAAATTCTTTTATTAATAAATTATGGATAATATTCATAACATTTTATTTAAAGTTAGCCTTTAAAGAAAATTACCGTTAATTCCTAAACCTAACACCTATAGTATTATAAAATCACTGAATATTTATTTTGGAATGTAAATCTACCTGTTGCGTTACCCGGGTCAATCTTCAGACGGACAACCCAAAAACGACCTTACAGCACTAAAGGTAAGGTTCATTTTCGAAAGACAGTTGAGAGACTGATAAAAATCTAAACGAAATGAAACATTGAGAGTGAATTCAATTTGGTGATGTGTTGAACGATATTACGTAATATTAAGGGCACGACGGCTTGACACTGACTTATAAACTTTTGCCTTTTAGGCCATAAACTGGATTATAAAGGTATGGAATAACGAAATACCTATAAAAATTATTGCTCTTTAGCTCAGGCTTTCAGACTACGATCTACACAATAACACTTCCGCAGCATTTACCCGATTACTCCAAAAGAAGAGCTACGTCTTTCGAGTATATGTATGTATGTCATATATCTTTGCACATACGGTAATTAGAGGTATACAATTCATCAAATAAGCAAATAATACCTTCATTATATGGTTACTATGAATTACATTCCAACTGTTTAACAAACCATCACTATCATTCACCTTTTCATATGTCTTGTTCAAATGTAAAGGTGGATCCACACATTACGAGCATGCGCTCCGCACGGCGCACAACGCATGCCTCGGCTTGAGGCGTGCGTGTTGACAAATTATACCAACATATGCTCGGGTCGAGCCATCGCGTGCGAAGCAAATGCTCGAGGCAAGTAGGCGCGCAGACTTGGCAAGGCATGTGCTCCGCACGGCGCACAACGCACAGCGCGTGTGCGCCGCACGCGCTATGCACTGTGCACCGTGTGGCGGCCGGCTCATTGCGAACGGTGCGTTGCGTGTTTTCTTTCCTTTTCTTTTCAATAATTGAATTAATAATTATAAAAGCAGTAGCGGATATGCGCACGCGATGCAAAGGCGCCATCTTGACTGCAGCTGTGTGGGTTGGACCTGTTCGAGCATACCTACGCTGCGCGCTGTTTGGCCCGAGCAAACGCAGTTTCATTTTCGCAGTCGAGGCGTGCGTTGATATTGTACGCGGCGCACGCCTCGAACGTGCATGCGCGGCTACGTCCACACCTAACGTAATGCTCGCACTGAGGCACTTTGATGTTGAAGCATTTGCCGACATACGTTGGCTCGCCCTCGCGCGTGCTGAGCGTTTGCCTCGCCACGAATATACAGGTCCACACTTTGCGAGGCATGCGTTGTGCGCCGTGCGGAGCGCATGCCTCGCAATGTGTGGATCCACCTTAACAAACGTTGTACAGTTTGTTGATAGTCCGTGGCCATGGCAACGTGTCGGACCTTGCTTTACGATCAGCCATTTATTGTCATAAGTGTCAAAAGCTCTATAAAGCTGGACAAATATGACGGGGCACGTAGTCATTTATCAAAGTTGTTGAAAGAGACAATATTAATTATTTTTTTAATTAAGACTTGATGAAAGAGAATACGGCTTGGAAAATGTATTTTAAATTATGAACTGAAATACCTGCGCAGGTTTATGGTGTCATTATTGTTTTGGAAGTTTAGAATTCACTCAGATAATTAGGAATTCATGGAGTGCAACCTTATTTAACAATAGTATGATTTTAATACCTAAATCCATCTAATATTACTACTTACTCCTCTCTCTGTGTGAAAGCAGCCTAATTCAATACGGTTTAAATATATAAAATCTCCTACTCTCATTCCTACACAGTATAGACAACAATATCGTTCCAAAGCACTTAAAACAAAAATCCCAAACATTTATGTATCGTAAAAAAAGTTCAAAATCAAAATAGCACAGCTGTGAATTATTGCTATCGATTGATTTATAGGTTTAAGATTTATATCTCTTTCCAAGGGTTATAAAACTGAAGAATTTAAATTGAAACAATATGCGTTTAGAAAAAGTATTATTTGACTGACCTTGACACTACTGCAAGTCTAGCAGGTGTTCAAAGGCATGTTGCGTTTCTTTCTGTGTAAATAAAATTCATGTGTTTTGTTCTTGAAGTTAAATTATTTGCTCGCTTTGTAAATTACGTTGTCGTTGACGTTGTCGCAAGGCACTATAAACTGGTGGGTCCCGGCTGTCATTTGACTACTTTTCATTTAGATAGTTAATGTGATATGACTGGCCGTTGAACATTCTTTATAAGTAACTGGGTACAAGTCAACGGCCAGTCATATAACATTAACTATTATAAGTAAAGAAATCGCAATAAGGAACCTAAGACTCAGCACGACTTTGTCTAGATTTCATTACTTTTTAGAGAAAAGCAGCTCCATAGAGACTTGGCTAGTTTTTTACAGTATGTTTTTGGTGGGATTTAATTTACTCATACTAGGCTTTTATCTGAATATGTTGTTCAAAGAAACCACAAATCTACTTGTATTTCAGTAACTTACACCCTAAGAGACAAAATGACATACCATTAATGAGCAGTCATAATTTTCCAAATTAACAGTAACATAATTAAAAGTTAATATTTTGATGTTTCTTTGCTTACGCATAACAAAAACTGGTCAACTAATTAGCACGAAAATAAATTTCAACATAAATACAATCCACGTTTCGCGAGACACCAGAATATAACAACGTAATTGAATAAAACATCAAATCATTTTCTTCTACCGTAATTCAAGTTCCTTCGAATACAATTGCTTATTTCTAATACAACGTTTTCCACTTAGTCTCCTCCCCCATTTTTACCCATCAATGAGGGTTATGTTTTGATGTTGGCAACACTGCGTAACAACCTTATGGTGTTATTATTATGATTATATTGTACACTCCCTTTTATCTCAGACGTGCAAGTCTGTAGCCTGAGGTGGTACGTCTGAGAGGCATTTAAGTGAGATGGATTTTACCTACTTCATTGGTTAAGGAAAATATTTCCTTTATTAAAGTTGAAGTTCACTGAACAATAGCCAATTGGGAATATACTTTTTTATCAGAAAAATTACACCAAGACTTGTAAACTGAGGGCTTTTTACTTTTTTCTACAAAAAAAAACACAATAATATAAAACTTTTATTAGGAACAAAAATAACACAGGAAAAATAACAATTGCAACGATGATGGCTACAAAAGTATAACACGCTGTATAGCAGCCACCAACGCCCCTCTCCTGAGTAATGTTGTTCCACAAAATAATAGAACCAATTAGTGTCTTTCAGGCATTCTTCATCTGCCCAGCCCTTTCCCAACTATGTTGAGATCGGCTTTCAGTATAACTGGATGCAGCTGAGAACCAGTGTTTTATATGAGGCGACTGACCTCCACAACCCGGTTACCCGGGCAACCCGATACTCATTGGTAAGACTAGTTGTCAGGCTTTTTGGCTACTGAATACACATAAGTGTGTTTCAGGCACTGTTTAATTTGTTATAAATCCGCATACATGTATGAACGATTAATATGCTTTTATGAAAACTTACTCAAACATAAAATTACACGTACCTATAGGTACATTAATTTGATGTATTCCACAAACTCATTGCATTTTCAAACCACATCTGTTTCATGAACAAACTGATTCGGTAATTGTGAATCATATTTACATGTTTGGTTTTCAATATTTGGGTAGAATATTTGTTTCATTCCATATTTGCTTTCACTTCAATCCATTAACTGTACACAGATTCATTTTGGGTTTGTAAATGGAACGGACATTATGTAAACGATAGCTGTTAATGCTACCGGTATTAGGTGTATCTTGAGAAAACTTGACGTATCTAGATAAATTACAAAACTACATACTAGGTTTAATACGTATTGATAAAATTACTTTCATTGATCAATACAAAACAATAAAAACTACTTTATATGATGCATATTATTTCTTATCACTCTCCTTATTTTAATTAACACTCGTATAATCAAGCTTTTACCAGTCGCGCATAATGACAAAAAGCCTTCCTCGTAAAATAGGCTATCTAATACTAAAATATTTTTTCAAATCCGTCCAATTTGAGATTAGCATGTTCGAACCAACTTATCAGCTTTGTAACGTTACTATAGACTTGATTGTTTATTTTTTATAAAAAAAAACTAGAACTAGGTAGAGATAAACGTTATCCAGATAATTCTGCGCTGCCAACGTCCAAAACGGGCCGATTACATAATTACAACAGTTTAACATTTCTCAAAATTGGAATTCATCAACAGATATAAAGTAAGATTACTTAACAATTTAAGTTACAAAACTTTGTTATAAAATAGCTATTTTATAGTTATTTAGTTTTAGAAAAGTTTTTAAATATCAAATTAGTTTTAAACGACTTAACTTAAGAATTTCGTTTGGGGATTTATCTACATCAAAAGGAAAGTAAAACTTACTTTTCCAAATGAAATGTCTTTCTTGGAAATTGTGAGTTTCAGTACTCATTATCAATTTGTACGTAAGTACTTTTTAAAAGTCTTTCAATCTTATATAATATACTATATAGGTATAAGAATAACATTTTTTTTCTGTTTCTAATCTACCACAGATATTTCACCTATTTTCGATGATTTTGTAACATTCCCATTTGGGAATTAATATTAACGTACCTGTCATATAACGACAAATATTGTCGAACACACCAAAATAAACAAACATAATAAAACATCCTTCCCAAGCAAAGCCGAATATAATTCATCATAGTCTAAATTACTTTTTGGAAATTCCCTTAAATGACATACTTTATCCAAATGTACATTCATAAATAATCCTTCGTTCTCCGGCCCATTGGAACTCGGAGACTGAACTGGGTCCTTGAGAACCCCAAAATGGATTATAGGAGATCCCTCTAATCAAATTATATCTAACAAGAGCCTTTCCCGTTTTTTAATCTCCATAACTGAATGGTTTAGGGAGGGCGTTGAAGATAATCGCAGTATTGCTCGCTAGGGGATTATTAAGTAATCAAGGGTAAAACAAGTGAATGTTTTAAGCACTTTTCGGTAAGGAGTTTGAAATTGTTGAGGATAGTTATTTAGTGGGAACCTTTTGAAGGAATTTTAGTTTATAGTTTAAGCAATATTGTTTCCTTTCCCTCGCATTTTAAATAAATGGACTAATTAAAATATTGAAAACCTTTTAATTAATATATTTTCAACAATTTTCATAAATTTATCTAAAGACCAGCTATTCCCGCGGTCCCACCCTCGTTCTGACACATATACTTTCCGGATCTGGATAAAAAGTGGCCTGTGTCCTTTTTCAGGCTCTAGACTACATGATATGTACAGACAACGGCAGGTCAACGTATACCAATCTGTCAAATTTTACCAATCGAACATCTACCTTCCACTATTGTGATAAGGTTGAAAATCTATCGCAGAAATTTGACAGATTGTGGTAACTTGATGTGCTGTCGTCTGTACATTTCATTTGAATCGGTTTATTCGCTCTGCCATTCGCAACAGATAGACAGAGCCACTTTGGCATTCATAATGATTAGAAACCATGAAGTAGGTATAATCTCAATAATTATATCCAGACTTGAAGTAACGTTACAAAGCACCTTTAGACTACAATACAATTACGCCTTCCTCTGAGACGGAGATTAGCGGTTACCTGGTTAGATTAACCCACGATTCTGGCTTCGCCGCTCTGTATGGGCTTAATTACTTTACTACATACTGAATTCCTCGAGACAGAGTGACGGCCATGATGATATTATACAGTATTTACATAAATAATGTTCCGTGGCATGCAAAAATTAAATCAGTCATAAGATTAATGATCCAAACGCATTATTGGATTTATGTTGTTTTGTGGAAAGTTTGTTCGTTTTATTAATGAATTTTATGGAAGAAGAAGGTTTTTTTTAGTAGGTAATAATTATGAAGTTATAGGAATGCTATACTAAAATTTAAATCATAAGCCGGTTCAACCGTGTCCTGATCAAGAATCCTTATAATGAAGACATTTTACTATAAGAAACAAATCAAGCAATATGTAAAAACTCTATGAATTGTTTACAGTAAAAATACTTCAAGGAACATTATAGAAAGTAATCGAAAAACATTGTATCGCCGCGTGCAATATGGCGCGATCTAATAAATATGTTAATTCGAGATCATTTGCTGCAAGCTCATAAATAACGATTAAAATAACATTAGAATTTCCAGCCATCTCTGCCTTTGTTTAGGTCTAGAACATTCTCGCCTTATTTAGCATTGCAATTAAACTGCAATAAACTCCTTGTTTAATGTACCTCTATACTCATATTTGAAAGCTGAAGTTTTATGTCTGTTTTAATGTGCTAATATCTGGAACTATTAGTCTGATTTGAAAAAATCATTCAGTACTGAATAGCCCACTTATCCATGTGGTCATAGGCATTTTGTCCGGGTGCCTGCAGTAGTTGCAATAACAATAGTCTCCATGTGTGACGACGTTTAATGATTTATAAGATGATGAAACAAAGCTTTTTTTTTTAAATAATAGTTAAAGTGAAGACAACTGGGGAAAAACATGATACTCGACATTATGTCTATGTAATAGACATGAAAAATGTATTGATGGGAAGTTTTTACTTGTATCATGCCAATTCTTGGGCTTTAGATTACGTTACCTACCCAATAGATCAAGCGACTAGACAACTCCATCATAAAATCATACCATGACAAACAAAGACACTATACAAACAATCCGTACTGATTGTTTCAAGCATAAACCCGGGGCGCACAACTCGAGGACCACAAATTACCCTCACGCCATAAAACGAGCTATGAAGCGGTCCCAATCCCAAGCGTTTACGGCACCCTTTACTATCATCCCAAATGATCGTCTGATGCAAACGTCCGTGTTGATAGCTGGTGTTGATTGAAGTTCTATATCAATTATGAAGCCACTGGTGGTTGGTTTCTTGGTTTTGGATGCAAATCTTGAATACTTAACGCTCGACCCTTCTTTGTGTGAGAGAAGGTCTGTGCCACTGCTGCGCACAGACCTCCCCTCAGGGATGATAAAAAGACAGATGATGATGATGAAGATAATGATGATGAAAATTAAAAAAAAATGCACTGTGTACTCACAGAGAAAAGCTCTGTAAATATACAAGAAGGTAAAAAATCTGACAACTTTTTATCCCAAGCATCATGTTGAAACAAGTTATTATGCCATTTCATTAAGGTGGCTGAAAATAGTCTTCATCTAAACTCTCTTGATAAAATCACAGCTTCCCATAATGAAAGACGGTATAATTTTTACATACTATATGTTGCTTACAGACGGTTTCAGGATATATTTTAAATACATTAATTCTATTTTTAACCGACTTCCCAAAAAGGAGGAGGTTCTCAATTCTTAACCGACTTCCCAAAAAGGAGGAGGTTCTCAATTCGACCGTATCTTTTTTTTTTTTTTTTAATTTATGTTCACCGATTACTCGAAGATGGCTGGACCGATATTCAAAATTCTTTTTTTGTTTGAAAGGGTGTTCTTCACAGGTGGTCCCATGGTAAGGAGACCAGGATCTGATGATGGGATCCTGGATAAATTGAGAGAACTCTTCAAATTTCGTACGCTTTTTTACGTCGATGATACTATNACTCGAAGATGGCTGGACCGATATTCAAAATTCTTTTTTTGTTTGAAAGGGTGTTCTTCACAGGTAGTCCCATGGTAAGGAGACCAGGATTTGATGATGGGATCCTGGATAAATCGAGAGAACTCTTCAAATTTCATACGCTTTTTTACGTCGATGATATTATTACCGGAGCGACTGTCACTGTGGGTGGGTGGATATGGGTATTAAAGATATTATAGTTTTAGGCCCGAAAACTGAAAAGCATAAAATAAAAAACTTTTTACAAAAAAAAACAAAACCGACTTCACAAAAAAACACTGAAAGGAATAAAAAAAAATAAACTTTTCACATGGCTCTAGAAGTCGGTGGCAAAATAAACACAGTCAAAAGACCTGCAGACACCGACTTCTAGAGCCATGTGAAAAGTTTAATTTTTTTATCCCTTTCAGTGCTTTTTTGTGAAGTCGGTTTTGTTTTTTTTGTAAAATGTTTTTGAATTATTTGTGTCTTAAAGCAAGCATTTTTAAATTTTCCTATTTCTCTTGAAGTCGTTATCAAAAAATATTTCTTCAAGAATAACGAAAACACATTTATAAACAGATCAATAAATACTTTGGAAATGTTATCATTAGTATCAATTACAGAATAATGATAAATGAAATACAATATTACGGCTTACGGCACTTATTGTGTTTAGAGTTCTAAGGATCAAACAAAGGGGAGGTATCTATTTCAATCAAGTAAACCTTCAAAGGTGAGAGAATCACTCCAGTACCTGAGTATTGATGATGTACTTGTATAACACTTTGATGCTATTAAGATACAATCCGTTTCCACGACACACTTACAATTAATGGAGACCAAAAACATTATTGTACTTAATTTGACCAAATTGTAATCTAAATGTTGTTCCACTCCAAACATATGAACACACCCGCGTCCCGTAGGAACTACTCGGCGCACGCGTATAAAAAGTAGCCTATAGCCTTCCTCGATAAATGGGCTATCTAACACTGAAATATTTTTTCAAATCGGACCAGTAGTTCCTGAGATTAGCGCGTTCAAACAAACAAACAATTCAGCTTTATAATATTTGTATATATTAACTACGAGCGGAAGAAAAAAGAAAGAAGACCTCACCATTATGAAATACATAGTAAAGAAGATAGATAATTTACTTCCATAAAAACCTGTTAATATATTTCAAAACCGTCCGGGACTAGTAAAAGTACATCGAATTTGCTGTCACCCTACATGAACGTATTGTCCAATAACTTAATCCGATTGCCGATACTCAGAGTACGTACGATACGTCACTCGTAAGTACAGGTACAATCGTCGACAAAAAGCACTCAGCGGGTTTATGGATTGCGAGAAGAAAATACCCAATAAACTCACTGATGGATAAAATAGTGCCTTTACAAACTAGATTATGGGTTCAGGTAGAACAGTCTCGAATGTTCGATAAATAATATTTTTCTTGAAATACGGCTAAGTTGGCAATTTTATGTCTGGCGTATTGAAGGAGTTTCGCTGTAGTTCATGAAATTGTTGGAGTTGAAGGATGAAATAAAAGTGGGTTGTATCCAATATCTTGAGCTAAATTCATTATTCACTGAATCGTATTAAGTTCTATAGCTGAATTTTTAGGGACATGTTATATCTTCTTCTTATATATAAAAATGAATCGCTAAATGTGTTGGTAAGCGCATAACTCAAGAACGGCTGGACCGATCGGGCTTATTTTGGTCTTAAAATGTTTGTACAGATCGAGGGAAGGTTTAAATGTATAAAAAAAAAACAGGATCCGCGTACGAAGTCGCGGGCAGAAGCTAGTTTTAAATAATAATTAACTATGATGCCACATCATTCAATACCAATAACTGTAACAGCTTCTTCGCACCAGCGGAATGGCCGCTCGTTTTTTTGACGCGCACGTGTCATCATCTAGACTGATAATAATCAATTTGTTCATTTTGTTCACTCGTATACAAGCGACACCCGCCCGTACGATATACTCGGAAAAACCAAGTTAAAAATCTGCTAGTGTGGAAGCCCTATATAGCCCTATAGCCCTAATAACACATTTACGAAGCGCGGGTGATGAATAAACATATCTCCATTTTTTTATTCATTTGTGCTCAGTAAAAATAAAGCCATACCACACATGCAGCGTCTTAGAGGGTTCTAAAGAATATGGGGTACGTTAAAAATGTAAGAGATGTGGATATAATGTACTTCCTCAGGTACATTTTCATGTATATTTTTTCTGTTGATACTCTTTGGTAAATATTGGTTTTGGTAAAGGTAGGATAAGGTTTGTTTGTTTGTATTTACCCCGGAAGGTATATTTACATTGGGCCTTAGTATGAAGATGTTGATCTATATTAAGATATCGATCCGAAAATCAAAGCTTTTTAGAGTTCCTTTTATCATTGAAAACGGTTGTAAAAATTATATTATAGATCTAATAATAAAATTTACTATCATAATATTTTTCAACATATATTTTCACATTTTTTAAAATAATAAAAAATAATATAATATAAGATATTTCTTATCTTTATCTGTGTACAACGATAAAAGAAACTTTCAATAATAAACAAGAAACTAAGAGAATAGAAATTCTCGACTTTAAGTGTCGAAAAGTGCTTTTCCCCACATTTAACTTTATCAAAATCGATTAAAACAATTTTCTAACCACTGAACACCAGCAACATTATATAAACACTGAAATTTACTGCCTGAATTTCAGCAACAAATACTTCGGAATTGCCGAAAAACTGCATCCAACACAATTAGACCCAAATCCAAACTGCGTCCGAACTGTCGAAACCGAACCTTCTCGAATCTAAATAACTCCAATTCTCACACAAACAGAATCGTCCAATAAATCAATACTGAGTTTAATTAGTCTTAAACAAACGGTTCCGGGTCAATTGTTCTGTATTTGCGAACCCCCAAATTGTCTTTAAAATAAGTCCAATATGCTCGCATGTTAGGTACGGCTGTTTGTAGAAGAAAAGCGAATTCATTTTGGGCCTTAAAAGGTTAAAAAAGTATGGGATGAATCAAGGTTTCTTTTTCTTCTTTTGAAACTTAAGAGCCTAGGATGGTTTCAAAAAATGATCTCATGTAGAAGAATCGGCTAGAAACTCTATGGTGTACGATTCATCTCAAATCGATATTCGATATAACACTGTATTGCCATAGTTTCTATTTCCAACCATGTTGATAAATTATTTGGGGTCGAGGCATCAAGTTTTCCGCTTCCATTCCTCTCTATCACTATAGTGAATCCAAGCCTAAATATTATGTCGCGATTTATTAAATACTTAAAGAAAGTAAAACGACAGGACTTGAACACACCACATTTTAATCTTCTTATATTTTGAAACAAAAATCAATGTCACCAATAAAAAATATAAAAAAACAATAATACTCTAAATAGTTTTTACATCATGTTTATAAAAAAGTATTTATTACGCCTGTCGGCAACATCCTCCCCTTTTTTTATAGAAGTACTATCTTTTTCACTGGGCGCCTAAGAATGCCACCTTGGGTCCGAATATCCACCACACGAACCACGCCATCGCGACCAGGGTGCATAGCCTCGACCAAGCCTCGCGGCCAAGTTCCCCTCGGTAGATCTCCATCACCGATGAGCACCGGGTCGCCAACCTTGATCTCAACTTCTGCTCCCGGGACACGACGCGGGGCTAACGAGGGTAGATACTCGGCTACCCAGCGACGCCAAAAATGGTCAGAAAGGCGGAGAGCTTTCCGCCAACTGCTCCTGCCAACTAAAGCTGCGTCGCTGAGGTCTTCAGTAGGAAGTTGACGTACCGATCCTGATGAAGCACCCAACAAAAAGTGATTCGGGGTAAGCGCCTCTGGATAGTCCTTATCTGGGGAGACATGGGTCAATGGACGAGCGTTGACAATGGCTTCGGCCTCAGCCAACAGGGTACTTAAAATTTCTTCCCGTGGAGCTCGATCTCTTAATGTTACTCTGAGGGCCGTCTTTACTGAACGTATCAGACGTTCCCAGGCTCCGCCCATGAAAGGTGCCGATAGAGGAATGAATCGCCATGCTATTTTCTGGTCGGCTGCAAACTGCGGCACTGCGGCGTCGTACAAGGCTTTCATCTGTCGGTTAGCTCCAACGAACGACGTCCCGTTGTCAGAAAATATTTCGCTAGGCGTACCACGACGAGCGACGAAGCGACGAAGACACATTATAGCCGAATCTGCAGATAAGCTGGCAACTACATCGAGGTGGATAGCCCTTGTGACCAAGCATGTGAAGAGTGCTATCCAGCGTTTCTCCCGTCGACGTCCTATGGTAACCATTACTGGACCGAAGTAGTCCACGCCAGTGAATGTAAATGTAAAAGGCGTCTGATGAGCGAGTCTTTCTTCGGGCAGGTCTCCATCGAGGTTCAAAGGTTTTGCCTTTTAAAAAAGCCTGCACAAACTGGCACTTGGTACTATTGACCTCACGCATTTCTTAATCCGAGAATCCAGTAACTTTGTCTTAGCTCATTGATGACGGTTTCCGTGTTAGCATGGGCGAATTTCTCGTGAAAATGGTAGATGAGGAGACGCGTTGCTGGCTCTTTACCATTAGAATATAGGTTGTTTATCTGAAACTGCTGATGTTCGTCCAGCTAGGTGC
>NWSH02000519.1:4300090-4313102 GCA_002382865.2 Heliothis virescens
ATATCATGTCTAGTATTTGTTGACGGTAGCGTTTCGCATACTCGACATCCTTAGACATTTTTAATTCCAGCGTCTTAAACCTAGAAAGTGCGAGGGGATAACTATTGGGAACGACAACATTGTCCGCTTTCCATAACAACCCAACTTGAAAACGCCCATTTGGCATGCGTTGAGTTGAGGACTCCAAAATATGAAGAGCGCGCTGATCGTCTGAACTCCGTGGCTCGTACTTCGTAATCCCTATAGCATCTAATCTATACTGGTTTTTAATAAGAAGTTCCAAATCATGAATGGAATTATTACGTTCGCGTAGCGATAAGTGGTAGGTTGTTTCTACCAAACCCGTCCTACTACTCGTAAACCCGAATACTACCCAGCCTAAAGGCGTTCGAATAGCAGCAGGCTGTGTCCGCGAACCCTTTCTTATTTCAGAAGCAGTAATAAGGTGCCAATTATCAATACCTATCAATATTGTAGGCCTAGCTTCCCCATAGCACAAATGGTCAGCTAAGTCAGATAAGTACGGATAAGAGGATAGGCTATCGCGTGTAACCGACTGACTTAAAAGTCCTAAGTTTTTAATAGATTTTGCCCGTTTAATCAAAAAAGTTTGTGATCCTGACCGACCCTTTATTCCAAAATCTACATGCTGCACTGTCCCATCTCTTGACAATCCTCCTACACAATCCAAATGAAAACTGCCCTCAGGACCTACGGCTCCTATTTGCGAGGCTATCTCCGCATCTATAAAGGTCGCTGTTGACCCGTCGTCTAACAGGGCAAACGTGTCGACACATCCAGCTGGCCCGGAGATAGTAACAGCTAGCACTTTTAATAAAGGACTAAGAGAGGAGACTTGTCTCGTATTATTGCTGGCTACCAGTATGTGATCATCATTAGCAGCTGAAACTGTAGGATCGGGTGAGACTTCTTTGACCAAGTGCGTTGAGGAAATAAAATTATCTGTATGCAGCAAAGTATGATGTTTAAGATTGCAACCCGATATCGAACAAAGAGTTTTATTTCGGTTACAAAACTTATAATTATGCGAACCTTTTTGGAGGCAACGATGACAAACTTTATTGTCTTTGATGAAACGCCATTTGTCATCGGCTGTCAAAGATGAAAAATTTTGACAACTGTCAATCTGATGATCAAATTTTTTACAAAATAAACAAGATGATATTTTTACAATGGATGATTTTTCAGGCTTTGGTAAAGTAGCCACCGACTCCGAAACCGCGTGTGCCCGTTGTCTCTGCGGAGCGGTCGAGAATGAGTCAGGTGCGAGGTTGTCGAACACCGCACCGAACTTCAGGACGAGATCGACTTCACGGTTCAGGAAATCCGACAGCAGTTCGACCCGAGCCTGGTTCCCACTCTCATGGCTAGCTGCAAAATCCAACCACCGTGCACGCAACAGCGGTGTCAGCTTACTAAGCAGCGCACCAAACAGTTCTGGAGAACGTAGATAATCAGTATGGTGCAACAACTTAGTTACTGCCACGCAATTGCGCACACGGGTGGCAAAGGGAAATAAACTGCTTACCTCCTGGCCGAGTTTTGGGAGGGCTCGGATAGCATTCACCTCCTTGATTACTATGTGTTCCGGCCGTCCGAAACGCCGGTCTAGAGCTGCGATGACGTCATCCGCGTGAGGTGCCATTACTAGCAACATGCTCACCGCCTCGCGCGCAGCGCCCTTTATGGCCTGGTTTAGGCGCGCTAGGTTCTCCGCGTCTGTGAATAACCCAACTGTATCCTGAAAGGCGCGTTTAAACATAAGCCAGTCTAACGGGGATTTTCCATCAAAAACCGGTAATTTTATTATGTTTTTATTGTTGGAGCCGTTGTTGGTTAGTGTTCTCAGAGCTTGCACCAGTTGCGTCACTCCTATTACATCTTCCCCACGAGTATCAGTGGCAGCGGTCCCGTTACCCCGGCTGCAATCGTGCTGAGGCAACTGAGCAGGACGTTGCGCTGCAATACTCGAAGATGTGGGTCCGACATTTTTAAGTAATGGATCCTGAGAACACAAAACTTGATTACAAGGCCCTACCTCGCATCCGCTCTTGGCCGGTAAACCGAGATTCGGATCCGAGGGTGATTTTATGGAAGCAACAGCACTATCTACCCACTGTTCTACGCTCCTGTGACTACGTCCACTGCGGGAACCTTGTCGACTGTCTGCCTCTATGGCGGCAACCTCTGCCTGGTATAGAGCTTCGGCAGCTTTGCGCTCTAGCTCTACCCGCCGAGCATGAATTTTAGCCTGCGCCTCCGCCTCCATTTGCGCGATTTCCAATTGCGCTACGCGCCGCATGTGCTCCGCTTCCGCGGCGGCCTTGTGCGCAGCTATTACTGTGGAGGAGCGGCTTGAGTGCGTGCGAATGGAGCGCGTGCGTGCACTGCGGCTACTATGGGCTAACTGCGAGGTACCTGCTACCTGGGGTTGCTCACCACCATGAGGTTGGTCTCCGCTCGGCAATACTGCCGGGGCTTGCTCCGACGGTTCTTGTGGCAGCTTTACTTGGGACCTTGTCACTACCATGGTTTTATATTTTAATCTTAAAGATTTTCTAAAAATAAATCTTACTCGCTGGTTACTTACGTATCGAAGGACCACATATAGTGAATCCAAGCCTAAATATTATGTCGCGATTTATTAAATACTTAAAGAAAGTAAAACGACAGGACTTGAACACACCACATTTTAATCTTCTTATATTTTGAAACAAAAATCAATGTCACCAATAAAAAATATAAAAAAACAATAATACTCTAAATAGTTTTTACATCATGTTTATAAAAAAGTATTTATTACGCCTGTCGGCAACATCCACCAACGATACTAACATCCACTCCCTTCTTATTCATGTCATCTTTTTCTTTGTCTACCTCTGCCTCTTTATTTATTGACACCGTGAAACATAAAATAAGTATGCTTGTGAAATATTCTCCTGAGAAATACCAAAGTATGTAGGGAAACAAGGGGCTCAATAAAATTACAGCAAGATTTTTTTACCTGCCGATGAGTTATGCTAAATTTCACAGTGCAAGTATAAGCTCAGTGCAAGACTAAACAAGATTGCCAGAAAGCAATCAAATATTCAAGACACAAAGAATAAACAGTTCCCATAAAAATCACAACAGAAAGGAAAATAAAGCTTTAAAAGTTGATGTCAACTCACAGTATTTATACTTCTAACATCCGAAGCTAGTGTATAGAATTTTCAATAACTTCGTCTCAAGTGTACAAAGTTCCATTGCGAAGTCGTAACTGGTACCAAGAGAGGTTGGAAGTCGGTAAAATTGTGGGCGGGACTTAAAAACTTGTATAGAAGAAAATTTATTTTTCAAAACAGTTGGGTGACGTTTTTTCTAGAATTTGTAATGGAAGATGATTTATTACCTGAACGTGAAAACTATAATTCGGACAGCAAGTCAGTGTACCCAAAATCTGTCAAATTTTACCAATAGAACATTAACCTTCCACTATTGTGATAAGGTTGAAAATTGATCTCAGAAATTTAACAGCTTTGTGTGTACATTTCCCTCATGTAACTCATATTGTTAATTAATTTAATTAAGTAAAGTTGTTAATTTTGTCGTTTTCTGAAGTTGGAGTTAAAGTTCAGACGTCACCAAATGACGTCAGTTGAATCACCAAATACGTCATTATGTTTTCCAGTTGATACCTTAAAGCAAGAGCGTAAAACTAGCGGATTTTGTGCGTTCTCGGTTGCTCGGTTCTTTTACGCGCTGCAAAGAACCTGCCCCATAGTTTCAGCTGCCATCGTTTGAACCGATAGCTATCAAATGTGTAAACATTAGCTAGTTTGAAAATGCTGTTAGGATTGACCGTAATTTTGAAAAGTAAACACTATTGACCGTTTTCATTAAAAACATTGGTACCTACCCTGGCAAAACTGGACTAAAGCACTTTTCCAATACTATAACACCAACAAGGATGTAAATTCGTTTTTAAATGAAAAAGAAAATCCAGTGCTCATTCATGCAAGAAAAATCATGAAATCCCATTTTGCATTTCAATCCATACGTCGCATTTTTGCTTGTATTTTCCTTTTAAATTAAACTGTGAACGGTTTTCTAGGAAGCCTGAAAGCCTGAACATAGTCTATTGTTGAACACACATATGTTTCTATTAATAAATGTAGATATTTCACATGGAGACTACGGATTATTTAGTCTAATACCTTAGAGTTTCTCGGAACTAAACACAGAATTGAATTGTTGGAACCAAAATAGAATGGGTATTTTTTCTTCTGATATGAAATTGTTGGTCGATGAATATGCTTTCTGCTTGCTTACGTTCTACATAGAAAAGAAATAGTACAGATAAAGTGTATTTTTTTAAAAGCTTTTATTTTTACTTCATATTTTCACACACTTTTTTGAAGCTTCATAAGACTCTTCGTCATTTTATCCGTCCTAAAAGAGAGGTATTCCCCATGAAAAATAATTACACCCTGAATTCCCATTCACATTTTTCCTCGGACAATAAATTTTTCACAAGGAATCAAACGAAAGCAAAGCAAAAAGTTAAATTTTACCTCAGACAGAGAACCCCAAAAACAGTGTAAGAGGCTTCAAAAGATAGCTATTTATTCTTCATAAGCCTCAGATAGACACACAAAAGAGTACTTACATCTCTTTGACAATAACGAAACATAAAGACGAAAGTAACAATGGGAGATACACCCGTTTTCGATCGGCGAATACTGAAATACTGTCTGTGGCATACTCAATGTCAGATGAAGTGATACTGAGCAGTTTTTACTTGTATCTATCATGTTCACTTTTATGTGAATTATTCCTATAAATTATTGTTTCACAATGTATCGACTTTTTCTGTACTAGTTGATGTGCTAAGTTAATAAGGTACCAGTTTAATAAAGGAGCTACTATGCAAAATGCCAGTTCATAAATTCAAAACTATCATTATTTTCTTCTTCAGGTCCCCAAGATACAGGCAGTGCCTAGTTTGGGGACCACAGAACTGACAAAAATGTTTCCTAGATAATAGTTACAGTGAACTCTTACCTATACTACTTTTGTGTTACTTGATTTCAAAATGTAACTTTGGATCAATAAAGTTTATTATTATTATTTTGGTTTTAAACTAAAGTTTTCTCAGGTTTTATTTAAAACCTGGTGTTTTTAGGATCTTACGGGCAGAGCCAAAGTGAGATCCTAATATATGATTGTTAAGTTTGAGAAGTTGGTTGGTTATTCTGTACTGCAATAAAGTTATTATCTAAATCTAGTTGCAAAAATTTTCTAACTATACGGCATGTGTTTAGGATGGCTGCTTTCTGTAGAGTGAGGTAAGTATATTTGGATAGGTTAAGTGCGGTAAAACTATTAAAAAGTTGTTTAGGGATAACACCTGTGGTAGATATTATTATTGGGACTATTGTAACTCTATTCATTTTCCATACTCTGGTTATTTCTTCTTGCAATTCTGTATATTTCCTTATTTTTTCTGTGATAGTTTTTTGAATGTTATTAGTGTTTGGGACAGCTATATCGATTATAAATGTGTGTTTGTTTGTTTTATCTACCAGTGTAATGTCAGGTCTATTATTATATATAGTGTGATCTGTAATTATAGTGCGGTCGTAATACATTTTATAATATTGATTTTCTAAGACTGCTCTGGGTGTGTATTTGTAGTATGGTGTGTACGGATCTTGCATAAGTTTGTGTTTAATGGCGAGTTTTTGGTGTATTATGTTTACTAGCTGGTTGTGTCTGTGTGTGTAATCGTTTTGTGTGAGTGTACTGCATGCTCCTGTTATGTGCTGTATGGTTTCGGGTTTGCTATGACACTTTCTGCATAAATCACTTCTAACTGTACTATCTTTAATTATATACTTTCTGTAATTCTTTGTGTTAATGACTTGGTCTTGTATGGCTAACATAAACCCTTCTGTTTCTGGAAATAGTCCACTAAGCTCTAACCATTTGTTGGATGCTTATTATTATTCTTGCTGTTCTAAACCTTAATGTTCTTACTACAAAAAGATAAACACACGATCGTCACGTGATTTAGCAAATTCTCTATAAAAAAAATCTAAAACACGTAACGAACGCCTGTTTTACTTTTTTGTAGTAGGACCCTTAAATATTATAAATACTTTTTTAAACCTATCGCTTAAAATAACTTTCAAATATAATCCTACCTTATCAAAAAGCCTGGTACACCAGTTTGATCTATCCCTCAAATTAATCTACTCCATCACATTCACGTGTTTCTGAATCAACCACAATACCACACCAACTATTCGTACATTCACATACCGATTACACAAACAGAGCAACAGATGAAGCTCAGCTGACGTCATAACTCCACGCGTTCACCCGTCACCAATAAATCGTTACTTATTTATTACGGGCATCAACAGGTCTTCGGCGGCATGAAGCAGTTGACAGCTGTGTGTTCTGAACTTACGCAACTGAATGGATTATAATGAGATGGGATTATGATCGTTACATGCTCATGTTTCGTAAGGATTATTTACCTTTAGCTTGAACCGGTGATGATTTAACAATGCTAGAAAAAAGCTTAAAATGACTTCATTGTGCGACTTTATTTTACGGTATTTTTCCGTTATTGAGAAAAAGTATGCAGGTTTGTTGGTATTCTAAATACTTGAAGATTGATTTACTTATGTATAAAAATTAATTGAGATTCCAACTAAATCCCGACCATCAAATTAAAAATCCCTCGTTAAAGTCTCAGTCGTATTTTCCGTAGTAGTTAAAGCGAATAAACACGTGCTACGACGGAAAAAAGTTTTTCATACGAATAAAAAAAACTGCCAACCTGCAGCAGAACAAGCAAGCTTAATATTACGTGTCCCAAAATAAACCATCCTATATAAAGCCCAAAACACTCCCCATAAGAACAAACACAATCTTTATGAACCACCTAGCGTACTAAAGGAAGTACGTACTAAGCCTTAATATAAAGACATCAAATTAAAGAAGCTCTTCATCAAAGGCAGAGGCATTACAAGTATTCGAACTAACGTGCGCTTCTAATTTCTTTTTCATTTTGTCAAGGAAAATTAAAAGTCGGTGCTTTTGTGATAAAAGATAATTAAATATAATATAAAAATTATGTAGAAACTGAAAAAAATCTTTATTAAAAGCACTGACGCGCATTTATGAAAGAAAATATATATCATGTCATTAACTTCCATCACAAAATGTTTTCCAATGAATATAAAAAATACTTCAAAAATCCAAGTAAACTGATCTCAACGCGCTTTTTGCGATTTATCTGCTCTCCCATAATATGTCAAAAACTTTACCCATATCATCCCTCAACGCTCATGTCTTCTTTAGACTTCCCCTTCCTTTCAATGTATCCACTGTCGTCTCCATCACTCTTTGTCACACTACTATCATGGTAACTGTTGACAACACCATAGCAAACAATTTTATATTTATTTGCACCATACCGTTGCCAATTTTCTGACATGAATGTTCCCTCTTCTATATTTTTGTAACTTCATATAAAAGCAACTTGTATATTTGGCATATATTTGTTTTTTGAGGCCATGTCATTGACAAAAGAACAGTTCGATTAAGATAAATTACTGAAACTGAAATTATTTCTAAAATCATTGATTAATAAAAAGTTCAGCTAAGGGTGAAGCCAAACGAGCGTAATTTTGTGGGTTGTGAGTAGCAGAATTTCGATCACAGAAAATCTGCTACATTCGGTTTCATACAAAAGTCCTATTTGATTCACACGGCAACGCAAAATGTCTTTTTTGTTTGTAACGATTTTCTGCGACCGAAATTCTGCGACTCACGACTCAAAAAATTACGCTCGTTTGGCCTCCGCCTAATGTAAAAAAAAAACCACTTCACGGTTGACAAAATATTGTATTTAATCGACTGATATCGTTATCAGCCGAAATTAATCCTTAATCACTTAACACATTGATCAAGTTGACGACATTCGAATGCAGTGTAATCCTCGGCTTAGGACTGATTAAATGATGGTGTCTACCCTTGTCACAAAGGTACAACTAAAAGTAAAATAATATGTTCATTTTCCTTTCACCGCAATCCGGAGTAATACTTCTTCATTATAATTAATAGAGTTGTGTATGTTCTTCTATTATTGCGAAGTTATTGGTTATATAAATTAGGCTTGGCTCGAAATAAATACATATACCTATAAGATGTGGGTTGATTTTGGTCATAAAATGCTTGGTGATCTGATGTATTATAAAACTGATGAATTTAGAATTAAAATAACGAAGTTATTGATGTGAAAACCGGCCAAGTGCGAGTTGGACTCGCGCACTAAGGGTTCCGTATGAGATATAGCGTGGAGACAGATAAACAAACAGACAACTGAGTCTTAGTAATAGGGTCCCATTTTACCCTTTGGGTACGGAACCCTAAAAATGACCCGTTCAATATAGAGTACATTTTCCAAAAATATACCCTCTACTGACCCGCACTCTGCATTGTATGTTGCTTTATTAGCACCATTTATACTTCACAAAACTACAAAAAAATATTCATTAAATTAGCTTTACCTTAGACAACATTTCTCTCTAAAATGACTTAAAAAACTTCAAAGAAACACTACCATGAAAGCACAAAGGAAATCAGACATGGCGTCTACAATTTTATAATCCCTCTATTGTGTCTTCATTTACTGAACACAGTCCGGCCGGTGCGGCCTTTGTTAGCGTCAATAAACTTGCCCATGCAAGCTATAGTTTTTTTGCAATTTTATTACAACGTACCTGGCAGGAAAATTATTTCCTAGAAACTGATTTTCCGTTGAAAAGATCAGTTCATCTATTGTAAGTTATTTCCTAGATTTTAATTTTAAGAAATTTAATCTGATGGAATGAACAAAAAAAATGGTTTGTTTAGCCCAAATTGGAGAGAAAAACATCTCGACACGCAATCTCGTTGATGATTGATCGAATTGCGAGCTAGATTTCTTTAGTAGGTACTAATAGAAACGTAATAGAAAAACATTACATAATATTTTTGCACGCAATTCCTGTATAACAATTACTTCATTTCCATATAGATACAAAGTTTATTATAACAAAATTGGCGAACTGGAAGTTTAGAGATAGCATGTTCATGTGACTATGCACTGGCATGATAGCTTTGTTATAAGCAGTCACCCATTCTCTCTTTACTAATAAATTAATAAATAACTAGATATTTTAATTAAGAGGATAAACAAACATACAAACTGCACTGTTTATAAGTCCTGGAGTCTTTATAAGATATCTATATATTTACTTTATAAGATATATATATTATAGGTTAATTGAAAGTTACTCTTGAATTACACTTAGTAAACGTACCTACAAAATCTACAGGAGAGTTTAAATGAAGACTATTTTCAGGCGCCTAAAAAGACATCGTCTAAACACGATTGGTGCCATTTTTAGGATTCCGTACCCAAAAGGGTAAAACGGGACCCTATTACTAAGACTTCGTTGTCTGTCTGTTTTCGGTCTGTATCTCATAAACCGGCTATCACAGCCGGTTTTTTCATAAGGCACATCGCTGGCATGCTGCGAAAAATAATAACGGAGTCTTTAATACGATAACTCGGCATAACAGATCGTTATACTTGCTAGTACAAATAATCTACACCTAGTTACTTTTTATCAAAATATCCCTAATAATCAATTTAACCTTTTTAATATTTCTGAATTGACACAGACCTACTCTAACAGATTTTTATTTAGCACGTACATTCTGATCCTGGCATCAAACAAGTAACCGTTGCGAATCGATACGCGGTCATCAACCGTCATCGAGCGATCGCCCTTATTATTATTGTAAAATCAAAAAAGCTTTGAGCAAACTGTTACTAAGGCTTTGTGTATTTATTTTTAGAACGTTGTTCCTTTAGACGGTTTGCGGTAAGACTTGGTATTGACATAAAAATATTCAGTAAAAAATTGAGGCTGTTATGCACTTCACCAAGTAAGACAGGGGTTACACGATCAGTCTGGCGTCAGTCCAGTCCGTCAGTCTGGTCATGAATGATGGGAGAATGATCGTGTAACCGGTTGATTGACGGACTGATGGTCCAAAATGTATCGTGTTTTTTATCCGTCAGTCTTTCGTCAGTCTGTGACTGATGCCAGAATGACGCCAGACTGATCGTGTTACCGCTGTCTCACACTCTCTCTCTCACTTACTTGATTTATTTATCTTTTTTTTACATTAATACTTTACATTGTTTATTACTTTTTTAATACTTTCGTGGGTACCTACCACTACCTTGTTTTACCATAAATTTATAAATTGATTTCGCCATCACTTAACAATCACTTAGCCGCATTATGGCATCAATCTTCAATTCAAGCGAGCACACCAATTGTCGAGATGCTAATTTGCATGATTAAACCTATGTATCTTAATAGGTAGGAAGGTAAGGTATTTACTAACATTATGCATAGCAATTAAGACGATTAGTAGGCTTCGCGTAGTCTTGTTGTGCAGGTAGGCTAGGAAGGCAGATATAATTAGGTGCCTAGGTGCCTATAAGTGGAACTTAAAATATCTTGTGTATTTATTTTTAAACTACGTTATGACTGGATGACTGGCGGGTAAAATTTCTGTGTAATAATGCTTGTCAGGCTTTCTGGCTTCTGACTGCCCGTTACAATTGCCATAGATGGTCAAATGACAGCCAGAACCCACCAGTTTATCGTTCCTTCCTAAACACGGGAGAACTCGTTATGACAAGATGGTTCATCCACGGACTGACGGCGGCATGCGTTACTTTACTTTATGATCGATCTATCCGCGTGGCTTTGACTTAGCCACGAGTTCTTTTAAAATTAAGTGATAAGATGTGATATTTCTACACTACAAAACAAATACAATTAGACACAAGATTTGATTAGAAATTCTTTTTGAAATATAGTGTTGAATTCTCGTGCAAGGAAAAGCATTATACCGCTGAAAACAGAACACAAATACCGATACATTTGCAAACTGATTTCCCAGCGGCTCAAACCACTGAATATAAACAGGAATTCGTTTAGTCATGCACGAATCTCACCAAAACAATACTGCGCCTAACTGTAATTACACTCAATACAGCGAAACTGTGGCACAAAGCTGACTGAGAACTATAGTGATTTCCACCATAGAATGGAATTACATTGTCTGTATGCTTCTTTATCATCACTATTCTGCAATCTCGTTGATCACTATACGGTATACACTATTTTAAGCTTGATTTTATGTGAATCTGCGGTGTCCAAGATCGAAGCATCACATCTCATCTTCCTGCCCCGTTCCCAATTTTATTTGGAGTCGGCGAAACATGTATTTCGTTGCCATTTCTCCCTCTCACTGGTCATACTGACATTAACTCCCTTCTTACTCATGTCATCTTTCGGGCAATCCATCTATCTTTTCTTTGTGCTCCTCTACCTCACCATCCATCTACTTTCATTCTCATTACACTCTTTGTTGCATGCGTTTCCTCCTCATTACATGCCCATACCATGTCAATCGCTTAACTCTTATCTTTTCTGTGATTGGTGCTACTTTCAGACTTCTTCTAAAGTACTGATTTTTCACTTTATCCATTCTTGTCACATCACACATCTATCTCTACATTCTCATCTTTGCTACATGCACGCTCTTTTCATCCCTCTTTTTCAGTGATCGAAGCATCACATTGGTTTAATTTTTTGCAACTCAATCATTCTCGTGAAACTTGTTGGCGATCTAGAATTAAATTCCGAGTATAAGCACGTTCATGTGACCTTATCCCTCTAGCACCCTATGTACCCAGAAAATGGTTCAGTGACTTAAAGTTTGAGTGAGAACTATAAGTACTTTAGGTACAGTCTTAATTACTTAATTGCCATAATATGTACCTATGTGCTTACTCTCATTACCTAACTGTCCATAAATAGGTACAGTAGTAAGCATAAGTGGAGTACCAGTTTCAAAAAACAATTGCATAGCAATATTAGTGGTACTTACGACCTTCTTAATTTGTAATCTTAGCGTCGCGTCGTTATTAAAATATGAGGGTAGATTATGATAAGTTCACTTTAAATCTATCCTCATATTTTAACAACTTTTCTAGTCACTTATAAATTATTCCGGTATTCGCTGTTGTTGATGAACACAGTAACGAGCGTTTGTGTTATCTTGTTGCGATTGTATTCTTTTGTATTCATTATGCAGCTGTATATTAGTATGAAGCCAAGTCAAAACATTGTGACCCTATATTCGCGATGGTCTTAATATATCTCAAATATCGAATAAAACCGGCTTATGCGAAAGTATTTTTCTAATTATTAATGTGACGATATTTAGAAAATAGCTCAATGCTATTATTGTAGTGTGTAATTTATATTATTGTTTTTAGAAGAGACTACTTAGCTTGGGTGAAGAGATTTGCGGAAGGATTGTAGTCTGAAGAGTCGTGATAGATTGGCAAGACTACTTCTTATTAGCTACCTCAGCGACGTTATATCGTAGCTGATATAAGACGAATGGTTTCAACAAGGCGTTTTGTGCAGAGTTCGGCACATCAGCACGCACCGTTCGCCGCAGGACTATGCCGAAGTCTTCTCCCGACGCCCAATAAAAATGTGGTGATTATGGGGCGATAGTGGGATAAGTGGCTTAAGCGCCTGGTGCATTGAGTTTATTTCCGACCGCGAACCAACAGTCGTAATTTTAATGTGAAGTGTTGAACGATGTTATCTAAAATTTTTAAAAATTCGAAACATGTAGAGTAACTTTGTGTCAGGACTAGCGGCCGTACGGTTTAACAAGATTATATTTATATTAGTATGCAGTACTGAGGTTAAGTTTCAAATCCTTCTTTTCATCGAGAAATTGAATAATTAAGCTATAACCTCAGAATTTTTCATGTCTGGAATTATGTAACCTTAAAAATGTGTTTTATAATAATAACATAACTGTAAAGTGATTTAATCCTCCTGTG
>NWSH02000519.1:4333727-4364993 GCA_002382865.2 Heliothis virescens
GTTTGTATGTACTTTCTAAGTATATCTTAGACACCAATGGCTGATTAAAGGTGAAGGAAAACATCTCGAGGAAACCTGGACTATATAATATATAGTTTGAAATCGCCAACCCGCATTGAGCAAGCGCGGTGATTACGCTCAATCCTTCTCTGTGTCAAGGAGGCCTGTGCCCAGCAGTGGGACGATAAAAAGGCAGATTTAGTTCATAATTTTAACTAACGTACATTTTTGGCAAGGCCTTAATAATATAACAAGCATACACAATAAGCTTTTCTATATTCAATCGGCCAGCTTTATTAATACGTATATAACTGTAACTACATAACCATCCCTGTTTCAAATTGAAATAAACAAAACATTCTTATTTACTTACCAGAAAAATACAGCTAATTCGATTCCAAGTGTTAATAACGAGATTAAAAAAGAAAATTCCATGAATTCTTTGAAAAATAACGTAACACGACGGACAGACAACAGGTAGTACCTAATAATATTACGGACAAAGTTTCAAACTCCGCCGTTGTTCGGAATAATCTGACCAGCGTCGTTATTAAAATGAAGTGAACAGTTTGAATTCAATAGGAAACCTTTTGTATTGAAGTTAAATTGAATTGAGGAATTGGTTGTCTTTTTATAAATAATTGAATTAAATTTATCAATTTCATCTAATTTTTTTTCTATTCAAAGAAAAAAATACTGTCAGCATAAAGGACTGGTCGTATTGGGCTCGGGCCCAATCAACACCATAGGTAGAATTTATTTGAAGTTTTTTATTGGTTTTTAGTTCCCATGTTTCTAATATATTTTTCTTATTTTTATCTTTCATAGAAAATAAATAATTCTCAAACAAATAGAATAGCAGTACTATATTACTTAGGAGTTCGTACACCAAATAGGCTTATACTACCATTGCGTTCAGCAAATAGAGATTCCGAAGCACGTAGGTACTCTAAGTTAAATTGTATATGTAGTACATTGAATACAAATCCTAGGTATATCTATCAAACGAATTTCTGTGAAGCCTGCTATCTGCCAGTGGTACTATCAAAGGCGTATCGTCGAGCAAATACCTGGGCCTCACAGTTAGCTTACTAGTTAGCCAAGTCTCAGTTAGGTTAGGGTGCGTTTGTACCTGTGCTGTGGTTAGCAAAACTAGAGGAAATATCCACTAATAGAAACTGATTGTATGATCCGGGTAGCATTTGTGCAACATATCACTGTGCTAAAATGCAAGCCATATACTTTTTCGTGAAATGGTGATAGGCGTTGTGGTAAGGAATAAGTTCTATTTCGCTGAATAGCGAGCCATGCCAGATATGTTTTATATCTGACTATTCAAAAATAATTTTGCCATTCCTAGGATCCCATAGATACCTTTTGAGTGCTGTACGAGTGTCAAGAAAAAAACTTCATCCTACTTTATCACAACTTACGTATAAATTCTTTAAAAGCTTAGCTTGTATCCTTGCTAATCTTTACATGTGACCACAGCCTTACATACACTAGAGGTAGGCCACTCAGGTTGCATCAACAACCGATGCGGTTAGCCTAGTGGCGTAATTTTATTACTTTACTCTTTGATTCTGATGTCGGTTTGTCTGTTGATTGTATGTCTCTGGAAATGGCATCTGAGTGTTGTGCTGGCTCTAAGCTAATGCTGACTAGACTTTATGCTTTACTAGCTGTTCCCCGCGATTCCGCCCGAGTTCTGAAAGAAACTACTATCCGCCGCTACATAAAAGGTAGCCAATGTCTTTTCTTAGGCTCAAAATAAATGAATATAAAAATAAAATCAATTTACTTTAATGGCCAGTTTTTGGACCCCTTTTCAAGGTGCCCAAACAAAGGTACTCAGAAACCGGTCATAAGTACTATTTTTTAGATTTTTAGTTCATAAATTCACTTCCAAATAATGTTTATTATATATTCTTATAATACATGTTTAAAATATGAATTAACCGATACATCAGCTATAATAAACTGGCATGTCGATACCAGCTAATGCATTGTGACGCGAGTTAATGAGGATTGAGTGGTGTATAATTATGAATATACTAGCATTCGCCCGTAGTTTGTCTCACATCCCGTAGAAACTCCTTCTTGAATATATCTGTGTGTTATTTTAATATGCAAGCTGCCGCCAACTTTAATATGCTACTGCAAAGTTTCATCAAAAACCATTCAGTAGTTTTTGCAAACATCTATGCATACAAACTTTTACCTTATAATATTAATATGATAAAAGAATATTATATGCACAGTATAGGCTGACAAAAAAAAAGAGGATATTATGTATGGCAAACTACCGTTCATTATCTGATAAGTGCCCTTGACTACACGTTAATTAAAGAAGTATAATAAAAAAATGGTAATTGGTACCTATTATACAGGGTTATTAATATTTAATAATAAAACATGTCCACAATCATGATATAATTACAAAACTCTTAACAAAAAATGTGAGAAAAAAATTGTTATTAGATTTTTGAGATTATTCAATAGGATAAGGATCTAAGTAAGTTTTTCAGGAAAAAAATAGGTAGGGAACATGAGTATTTATAATAAAACACAGTTTCGAAAATTCATCTTCATTTTTTAGAAAAAACAAACGTCTTAACGTGTTGTCCCAAAAAAGTTTCATCAACTTCTGTAACTTATTTAAATTACAGGAAAAGTTTTCAAGTGATTCGGTTGTTTGCGTTCAATTTATAAAAGTTTACAAATTCATCAAACATTTTGAATTTAAATATTAATGAATGTTTTGAAATTTATTTTTTGTCGTTACATAAACAAGGGAAGGGGAAACTTTCCTATAAAAATATTTAACAACTTTTTTTATGTCAGCTGTGATATTGCCTCTCATTTTTTTTTATTTAATACTAAGAAAATCTGAATACAAAATTCCAAAATATTAAGGGCCCGTTACATAGGGTCTAGATAAAGGTCCAGATAGGTATCCGACAAATAATGCGACAGATTTTTTATTTTTATTTTTGGCTACTTTTCTACAGCAATATCTTTCAGATAGCTATCTAAGACTTTATCTAAAAGTTGTGAAATAAAATCCTAAAACATATTTAAACATTTCTGGAAAATTACATGACATTCACTAAAGAAAATTATATACATTTCACTTGGGAGCTAAAGTTATAATATGTATATTGTGATAATTGTATCTGAGTTAGCAATAATAGTTATGACATTAATGACAGCTGTCACATTGTTAGTAATTCGAATTTAGCTCTAATTTGGAGACCCCAGAGTTATTCAAATGAGGCATCACCCATATTCTATGTATTTGCGATATACATAAAGAAAATGTACTTTGGCTGCAAAAATATCTTTGGAACTATTCTTATAGTTTTCTCATACCTACTACAGTTTAAAAAAAATCTACAACATACATATTTTGAGTTATTTACCAACTGCTACAACATAATGTACAGACTACAGTAATCAACCTATCCGAATCAGTCAAATTTTACAATGGAACATTAACCTATTGTGATTTGCTGAAATTTGACAGATTATTAGCTTACAGTACTGCCGTTTCTACCTTGAAAACTATCACTGCAACATAAATTACAACCGCATATGCAGAGATACATATATAGAGGTAAATAAACGAGAATTCATCCCTTTGGTCAGTAACTCAGTATTCCCGTAACACAAATAATATAAGGTACATAGTAGATAGAGGAAGGTAGATGCAATGTACTGCAGTGTAAATAGCACAGTTGCTTTGACTGCAAGCACTAATTAAATCTAGATTCAGGAAAACTTTATTATTATAACTGGAAACTAGATAAAATGTATGGAAACGATGTTGTAGATAATTGGTTGTTTGTGTGTGGTTTTGTTTCCTTGTTTTACCTTTATGAAAATAATTTTCTGCCTAGCCTTTTCACGATTATATTGGATTTAGTTTTCAGTTTAAACGGAGGCAGCTGAGTACCAGTGTTTTAAACGGTTTGCCTATTTGAACTACTCAACTGTAGTTTTTTCTTTAATTTATGGAAATATTAAACGAAATTATGTCAATAAGATAATGTTTCTGCAAGATAAATTGAAATGCTAACACTATGAGTTTAAATTTCAGTACGTAAACTTTAATTAATGAAACAATTATATCATGAATCATCAATCATAGTTACTATAAATCATCAATCATATACCGAATGTTTATCGTTTAAAAAAACGTTGCTAGTTTTATAAAAGCTCATAAAAGTTAAAGCTTTACAAAATATATTTTCAGAAAAATATGTAAATGAAAATTCTCTCCTAAAAATCTTAGCATAAGTACTTTTAACGAACCAAAACAAAGTGAAGGTTCATTTTATACATTCGTTCAAAATGGGCCGGAGTTAGCCTAACTCCGCCGCGGTAATTGAGCGTCAGTCAAATTATAATTAACCTGTAATTAGCGCGGTTTCCTTGCAACCCTTTTTAGTTACTTTGCTGTTTATCGCAGAATACAAACAACGAGAAATAATATAGGTAAGCGTGAAGATTTTAACCTTCGGCAAAATGTAAAATGGCTTTAAAATTAATTATTAACTACAACAAAGGTAGTTCTTATAACTAATCTTTTGTCAAAGTAATTTTCATTATTAATTAGACAACAAGAGCGTAAATTCTGTCTATTATCTAAAATAATTTCTCAGGTTAATCAAAGTGGAATTGCTTGTATCACAAAGTACCTAAACCTTCAATTAAAACGTTTAATACCCTGTAAAAGACCGGCATCTAAGTTGGCAATACAGGTTACAAAATGTTTAAAATAAAATAATAATTTAAACAAGAATATTAATGAATAAATAATGAGTGGGTGAGCCATAATTATGTGTGCGTGTGTGTGTGTGAATGTGTGTGTAAATGTATACATGCACATAGTCTTCGTATTATGTCGACAAGTCCAAAACTGCCGAGATTTCTAAGCTTACGCATACAAAGACAACATGCATAGTTCACTGACACATACAAGATGGATTAGCCGTTTTTGAAAAAATATACCTAACTATATCGTTGGTAAATTAACGAGTTTTGTTCATACTACCGTTTATTTAACTGCACCGGTGTTCTAGTACTGCCATGTCGCAATTGCTTTGTATAAGGTCTCTCGAATTCGATTCCGACGAAATCACTTTGTAAGTTTTAGAAACCTTCACAAAGCAGCCCGGATTCGCGATTTGCGAAGCCGCAATTCTGGAAATTGGCGGTGTTACTCGTGACTTCGAGGGCGGAAAGCTGGTGTCCCCGAATGCTCCTCAGCGTCGTTACAATTCCATGTCAGAGGCCTGGCGAATTTGAAAGACTCTGACACCAGGGCCTGTTAGATCATCAAACATACAGCTCAGTCGATAAGAAGAAGACTAAAAAAAAATACATTTTACATCTGCATATCAAAAGTCTATACATTTAAATTATAGAAATAAAATAGAAAGTTACACACAGATCCCAGTCAGTTCAAAGCCAGATGTCACAGCGGACGGGTAATTTTACAGTCCAATGATGCACAAGCGCCGTTCGGTCATCAATGTGGTTAAAGACTTGTGCAATTTTCTGAACTAGTACATACCACAGCATACAGCTATAAGTCAGCTCAGGATTGTGGCAAAACTGTTATTTAATAAGGTTAATCTTGAAGACAAATATGATAACTTATAAAACATAACTAATGAGGTTGGATATCGGATAGGTACTCGGAGAAGCGTAGTTTTAGTAATTAACGAAATAACATTCAATGAACAATGAAATGATATTTGATTTGCAAAATTTAGTAAACGAATAAATCATTTAGAATTAATAGTTTGATTAATCAACTTCAATTGAAAAATTGTTAACGCTAAAATCAACGTCCAATATTCCACAAGAAAAAAGTCCAACCAATTATTGAAAAAGTAAAGAATTACCTTTCTAACGAAATTCGGTGAAAATATCGTCTGAAGGGAGCCTTCACGAAAAAATTATATTCTTAAAAAGGTGAAAATAGCTTCGCATGCTCCACTGAGCAACGGGCTTTCACAATGGATACCTGAGCAAAATTTTGTGAAGCTGAACATTCTATCGGCTTAATGATTCAATACATTGTACTCCATCAAAAACTTTTGTGACGAACAATGTCATAGTTTTTATACACTAGCCGTGGAGTTCAATAACCTATCTATCTCTTGGTTTACTTACTAGAGATAGGAATTTGACGTTGCTTGTATGGGGCTATTGTCAAAGTTCTATCCCTAGTAAGTAAGACGGATAGATCTCGTTAATAATAACTCGATACAGACGTTTAGCTTTATGTTTAGGTATTCGTATTCGAACGTCCTAACCATGACAAGAGAAATTCTTATACCCAGTACATATCAAACCTATATTTTAAGAAAAGTACGCGGAAATATATTGTCCTGTTCTAAAAGTTCACAATTAACAACATATAATATTATGCTTAAATATTTAATTCAAATGTAACCCTCAACAATCCATTGTGTTTTAATGTATCATATACAACGGAGACATGCTTCAATGGCAACCATACTCAACAGTAGACAAAGGCTGGTTTGATAGTCTCATGTAGGTCGCAAGTCGCAAGCTCACGCCATAATAGAAACCTGTAAGACATTATCATAACAATGTGACTGGTATTCAAAGCAAGTTAATCATGTATAGGTGTATATTTAGTTGCTTTACATGTTAATTGTGTGGGAATTTGATAACGTTGATAATGATGACAAGATATGAGAATTACGGACACGTGTAGGATTTGCTTATTAATAGTAATGGAATATTAATTTAAAAGTCGTTATGTAATAAGGACCCACGAAAAACATAAATGTAAAAAAGGAAAGCCAAGTTCAATACAAAACCTATGCTTGGTTGTGGGCTGCACCGCAAAAAGAATGGAGATCTAAATGAGTAAGTACCAAGTTCTGTACAAAATCCAAATATGTATTTGTAGGAACAAGATATGACTTGGCCAGTTTTCATTACCTCAGTTATTAATAAAATATATATAAACCATTTTTTTAATCCTGATAAAAACTGGGCTTCTAAGTGTCCTTATGGATATAATGAAACACGCGTAGTTTGAAGTGTTTACGTTTAATAGGTTTTGAGTTATGGAGGGGTAAAAAGTGGCACGAAATGGTTCGTGTAAATATACACGTGGCGCTTGCCAGCCAGTCTTTGTTTGAACTTGGCTTGACACGCTGCCGCGTGTCTAGATTCAATATAGCATCAGCTTTTTTGTCGTCCCACTGCTGGGTACGTACCTCCTCTCACTCGGAGAAGGATTGAGCACTAACCAATGATTAAAAGAAAAAAGAACACGAAAGTAAGATATAGAAAAAAAAAAATAAGTAGAAGAAACAGAGAGCCAATAATTTGCCATAAGATAAACAATAATGTAAAATACTGTGACCCCATACGAGCCAACCCAGTATTAGCACAAATTTTCAGCAAAAAAAAACGCATATCTTTCAATAGAACTTTATGTAGATCTAAAAAGTTTATGTCCAAATTTAATACTTATCGTATAATTAATCTAACTACAAACGCTTTACCCGCGAATATTTTAATAATGCTCACGGGAACAGTGTTCACTACACATTATATTCAATTACCACTTACACATAATCGTGAATAATTACAACACAACTAGTACCTTATTACTTTGTTACACGCGTGTCGTTTTGATGTATGCTGCCGAAAAACACTGAGCTCGAGTTTTGTCGTGGATACTGTCAAATCCTAATTGAAAACTTAATTGGTACATTATAATATGTAGGTAGTCATAGTCATGCTGAGATTGTCGCTAGAGTTAATTTGTTTGTTTTCAGTCAAACAATGAAGAAAAATCTACTTTTATATTTTATAAAATAATATTTATAGTATAGTTTTTTGTGTATTACCCAATTCAGCACTATGTATATGGATGATTTCGTTGTGTATGTTGAACACGTATTTACTCTTTAAGTAATATTAATTTACTCCGAACGAGAAAAAAGTGCCTATGAAGAATATTTATCAATTCAGCTACCAAATTCCATATAAAGTACGGCTTAAATCAGGATTATCCTTGATATTATTTTCTTTTTTGCTGTCACAAGATGGAAAAAATACCGGGCTTATTTTATCGTGTAACTCTGTTCATTAAGTGTTTGAAATACCTTATTAATTGGAGTTCGCTATGAAAATAGCTGGTGATTTTAATGCTATGTATCAAAAACTTAATTATTTTCAGCTATAATATATTGAACTAAAATCCGGTTTCCAATAAGTCAACAAACCAATAGTACCTCATAATGAGTGTTATATAAACTATACAAACCCTCTAGTAAAACATTCACGTGTTCTCCCTTCATGTACATATACGTATCAAAAAAACAGGACCTCGGAATAGATTTATTTATTACATCGGCGGCTTCAAAAGAAATTGTGTCCATTTCTGGCGAAAATCATATCAATTTCGTGAAGCGTAAGCGGGTCTGTATGAAATGTAGTACGGTGCACGATCCGTTTGACGAGCGTGTAATACCCTCGGCACTTGCCCTTCATAGCATTCGGATTACTGTGATCGCAGGATTATACGGGGAAGTACGTGACTTCATTACGTTTTTGAAACAAAACAACACTCATCTAATGCATTTTATGTTACATTTTACAGCTTTAGACAGCCATAAACCAAAGCGGTATGAAAAACAAACAAATTTCAACTCCAACACATCAATCAATCCTACAAGTTACAAAGAGCTAAATTAATTCCAAATCCAATATTGGACATTTAAAATAAACTCACCTTTAATTTACTAAAGGTAAAATACAAACAGTGGAATACGCGAGCGAGAATATTCAATTTCGTTTTCTGATTTAAATTAACGTACTTCTCTTTGCACTGATGAAGATAATATTTCACTCGAATCGGTGAGCAGAGGCAAATATGCATTCATCATAAACTGCTCAGTTATATAATCTTTTTCAGTTATATAAAATCCAAGGAAAAAGCAATGGCTGATGCGATTAACGACGAGATTCAATAAAAACTCACTTTACATTCGAATTTATGCCTTCATTGTTGAAACAGCTAACACTTGGGAGAAACTCAACCCTTTTTATACTGTTACTATTTTTTCACACCCCACACACATTTGGCACAAGTTTGTTCGCATAATATGGCTTTTTCAGCAACTGCTTTAGGGTTGTCACTTCACAGTATAAATTAGAGCCTTTAGCATCACTGAGAACTTGTGTTCGGGCTATTATCTTAGGTTTGAAGTCGGAATTCGAGTATATGTAACATCAAACGATTGCCAAAATTGTACACCATTCCTGAACTCATAGACTTTATTTCAATAGCGAAACTATGAACACAATGCTCCAGTACTAATAAAATTAAATCAAAAAGGGTGCACTTATTAATTGTTCAAACAAAATTTAATAGAATTTGTTAGATCCATCCCTATTTATAAGCAGCAAGAGTCGAATGCGAAATCAGCGGTACTTGAATGAAGGGCCCAAGAGACCGCGAGAGCGTGCCCCTACGTCCCACTTTGTCAAACTACGACCCAATATGATTTATCATGAAACCTGTATACCTCATACAGTTTGTGATCCCTCGTGATTCAGAGGTCAGTGAGAGATGGACAGACGTGAAATTTAATCTTATTGCGGAGTGAGAGGATACGGACTTATTTGCTTAACAGATCAGAATTTTCGAGTTTTGGTAGGAAAAACTTGGGAGTTTTTTTGTGCCATGGAAAAGGTAAGAGGCATGTATAAAATACTTTATTTTGGGTGAACATAGTACATATTTCATGGTACCACAAAAAAAGTTTTATAATAAAAATAATGATATCATTTACAACTGCCATTCTAGAGCTTTATGTTTGATGTTTTAAGCTCATCGCCAGCTGTTACCGGTTAACCATAACCACTGGATTTATTAACTTTCACATCCAAACATTACACTAGTATTACGAGCTATACAGAGATATAATAATTAAAAATAAATTTCAGACTGCAACAAAAACCACATTAAATATATCTGAAAGTTCAGATACAAAATATTATACGAATGGTTGACCACCAGCAAAAACCAACCATGAAGGACAAAAAGTCGTAGATAAAACAAAACACATTTTCTCAATATCTTCATTCTAACCATATCCCCCACTCCAACACAACAAAACTACTTATATATAATTCCTTTGTCACAAAGAACACGTACAAAATATCCCCTACATTTTCCCCTTAACCAACACCTGAAGAAAGGGATTAACTATAATGGATGGAATCATCGATTGGTGCAGGTGACCTCTGTCATTATAAAGATTATCAATTAGTATGCCATGCCTAGTAATTATGGCATGACATTGTGGATCAAATGATGTATTGTGACTTCAAAGTTGGATTATATTTCTTCGTATACTCATCATTTCATCGGTACTGTCGTTTGTAATGCTGTCGTATCGATTTATAGAGGCAAAACTTTGCAAAAATTTTTTTTTTTTTTTTAGTAGCCTTTTTATCGTCCCACTGCTACGCACAGGCCTCTTCTCACACGGAGAAGGATTGAGCATTAATCACCACGCTTACTCAATGCGGGTTGGTGATTTCAGACTTTATAGTCCAGGTTTCCTCAAGATGTTTTCCTTCACCTTTTATCAGCCATTGGTGTCTAAGATATACTTAGAAAGTACATACCAACTTAGAAAACAACAATAAAATATATATTGTTTGTTTACTTATGTTAAAGATACGAAGCGTATCTTTTACTTTTGTTAATTTTCTCAGAGTAAATTGATAGGCATAATTTTGCTACAGAACCCTGCTAATTATAAACTGAAAACTTTGGGATGCCAGCAAAGTCGAATGATATGAAGAAAGTTATCTAAAACTTATTTACCTGACGTATCTACATATACATATATATATACCCAATAACATGTATTTGAATGTCTGTGTAAGAATATACATAATGTCACGTACATTTTCCAATACAACACCTTTTTCACTACATCACATATTTAATACCTTTTCGATATAAATAGGTACCTACGCAAATACGCAACTCAAAAATTCAAAAACACAAAGAAGACACATCGTCAATAAAAGACGGCGTACGTTTGTCGCTCACGACACGTATGCAACAAAACGTTTCAGACAAAATGTCGCGAGGCACGTCCTAACAATTTACATCGACTGGCTTGCAAGACACGGAGAAATTCGTCATAACACCCGATTCAAATATCTGAGGATATCTCGAGTTGATCGAAATTCAATCTAAAATGTGGATCTATAAGGTTCAGTTTTGTTTGATAGCGGGAGCGATTTTAATAATCCTGTATTTCAACTAAACGGAAAACTCGTTGTTAATTCATGTTTCTGATTTTGCGAATACCTTAATTAGTTCTTGTTCAACATATTATAAGTTAAATGGAGATAAAGATATACCTAGCTTATTTCATACAAAAACATGTATTAGCAACTACCCAACAGCAAATAAGATACCAATTTACATAGAACCTCAGCCAATACGAGCAAATCCTATTTGCAACGCGGAGATGAAAGCTCATAATTAGCGATTCCAATCCAATAATTACTGTTAGGTACCTAATCAATATGACGTCATACAAAGCGTATGTACTCACAGTAGCGTTGTGTACACATGAATATACCTTTGACGTTAAATTCTGAAGCTAGATATTGAACATGGCTGGGCTGAGCTAAGTCCTTTTGAGCTAAGCTTTGTACTCGCATGGCTTCGGGTATACGCTTAGAGCTTCTTGTAAGAACATCGAAAGTAGACTAAAGTAAGGCTTTAAGATAAAGGCGTGATACACTTATAAAATAAAAATAGGGAAGTTCACTAAATTTCATACTAAGTATTTAGTTCTCATCTTTGATTTTAGAAAAGAGCTAGACGCGTGAATCAGAAGCTGTCATTCCCCTTATTATCCCTCGGTATGCATGAAAGTTGCTACCTAATTGCTACTAGCTACTATAAGTTGCTATTAACTGTACCTTGTGACTTTGAAAATAAGCTTCAATATTAGGGAGCAACTCAAAAAAAACTCAGTGCTTTTGAGCAGTTTCTTCACACTGGATAAAGTGACAGCCATCCTCAGAATGAATGAAATATTATATTGCCTTGCTATATTTCTTTTTTGGATTACATAAATTTCAGTTATAAAAGGATATCAATAAATTTACTTTTAGCGCCTCGAGAAAATACTTATAGAGTAGACACATTCTTTTAACTCATTTCACTCACTCACAGTGATTATATACAATTACAATACATAATTTACCTAAGGGTTCTTTCGAGCTCGCAACGTTGATAAGATGTCTAGCTTTCAACAAGATAATAAAAGACAGTTCTTGTAAGAGCTTAGCCGTTTCTCAGTAAATTGATGCTAACTGAATTTAATTTTCATGAGAAAAGATTTATTAGATAGATATTTCTATGACAGTAATTTAAATTTTAAACAGTAGATATTACTCTATGTGTTGATTTTGTTCCATTATCAATACAGTAAATATTATACAAGCTGTTGCTTTGCATCCTGGTCAAATTCAAGGACGTAGTTATGCTAATGATTCTAGACCCAAATCAACAATAAAGTGAGTAAGTTTTTTTTATTTATTTATTTACCGAAATCCGTCAGTGTATAATAGCCGTATTTAAATGTGTTAGTAGCCTTATAACCACGCTGCGCTTTCAACAAAAGCAAACTACACGGACTGATGAACGGATTGATTTTATCTACGGTTATAAGGCTACTACCTCATTGAAATAGTATAGTAGTAGGCTAGTACTCTAGCCGTACATGACTGACTGATTTCAGTAAATAAAAAAAAAATTACTCATTTCATTGTTGATTTGAGTCGAGAATGATTAGCATAACTACGTCCTCGATTTGACCAGGATGGAAATCAACAGCATCATAAAATCATATTATAAATACATAAATTTGTAATATGCAAGTTTATATACTTTACTTATCTATCAGTCGTGTAAGCCATAACACAATACTTTCACAATTTAGAAGGAAGTTGTTACAAAATTAAGTGCCAATTCATCTGTCGAGTGATGTGGCTAGACTTAGTGCAACTTAATGGAAAAATTGCAGACGTCACAACTTCCATCCCTTCCTTAACTAAGTACTTAGTCTTGTCTAAGGACACATGACATCGCAATTTTAAGTTTTGAGGATATTTTAAACGCTAGGTCTTTTATCATGGTTCTTAAAAATGAACGCATCTTACAAAAAGTATTTGGCTGTTCTGATTACACGCAGTATAACCAAAAGGAGATTGTAACTATAATTAGCAGTTTTTTTACTTAAGCATGATCAATCTTTACTAATATTATAAAGCTGAAGAGTTTGTTTATTTGTTTGAACACGCCAATCTCAGGAACTACTGGTCCGATTTGAAAAATTATTTCAGTGTTAGATAGCCCATTTATCGAGGAAGGCTATAGGCTACTTTTTATCCGGGTTCGCGAAGAAGTTTCCACTTGACGCTAACAGAAGCTAGTATAATGATAAATTATCAGAAGTTCCATACTGCCGCACTCCCTAATGACTTCCTTATATATTTTTTCGATCAGACTGTAACCCGATATAAAACCATTGAAGAAAGGAAATAAATTATCTTGATCGACGGGTTGTCCTTCAGTAAACCTCCTTAATCCCGGTGCTGATCCTGGAAGTGTGTTTAACTGGATCTGTTGAAATTGAAAAGATTTATCGTCTCTTTTAGTGTGGATCTGTGAAAAGGTCTCAATCCAAGTAGATGACATTGCGTTTGCAGTGACTGACTGTTTCATACTGGATATTTTTATTAAAAGGACAAGTGTTACCTAGAGCTACAAAAAATAAACTTACCTACATAGTGATAAATTTAAACTCTTGATATTAATTCAAACTCGATATTCTATTTTGGTAAATAGTATTTTACACTATACAGTATTTTAATCAACTAGTTTCGCAAAAATCTTTTTTGGTGCACCACTGAAAAAATATTTACATTGTTTGTCAAAATGAGTAAACAGAAACGTAATTAAATACTGTTTTATTATTTAAACCAATCTTCTACCAACATTATTCCCATTTCAAACAGAGAACAATCCATTACACGCAACGCTCAATTGTTTTAATGCGTCAAAACACGGATTCGAAGTTGTTAAACCTTGTTTCCTTTCCAAGACTAATTACTTACACACATGGGACACCTTGTAATCTGATTTCGTCGGATTACGCTTAAATTATGAAGAGCATAAGGGTCAAATTAGCTTGCACGTCGCTTGAGGCGTTTTGCCTTTAATTCGTAGGGTGTTAAATGAAGCAAGGTTTTCGTTTTCGCCACCGACACGGGTCTATGACGGCTGTGAATATTAAATTGCAATTGTAGATTCGTGTTTTGATTATATTTATTTTTGTAGGATATTAATTGGATGGTGAATTTTAAGTGTGCAATTTGGGTAGTAGCCAAAGTTTTCAATTCTTGCCATCAAAATAAAAGATACACTGATGCACAATTTACTTACCCAAAAAATGTTTTTTCTACATTGACTAGTTTCTATACAGACCCAAAACACTATAAGCAACAAAATTCATATAACACTAAAATAACTTCCAAAATATCATATTTGTTCTTTTCACAAGAGCTCACGCAAGTTCTCACATGACTGCACGATACCGCTCTTAGAACATAAAACTTATCAATTTTGCCGACGCGTACGTGCAAATGTAGTGTGTAAGCGCATTTACGACCTTTTATGGCGAAACAAACCACCATCGCATGTTTGTAATGATCGTGTTGAACACGATACTAGTGGTAAAACGTCGTAAGTTACTGAAAAGCTTGTAATGTATTGAAGAAATCTTAAATAGTAAAAAAAAATCGTTAATCCATCTGAACCGGGAGTTTTTCATACATCAATATTAAATTATAAGCAAAAAACTGGTCAAGTGCGAGTCGAACTCGCGCACGAATAGTGCAAATCATATTTGTAATATGACTAATATATTTATTTTATTCTAATTTCAGCACTTGTTGTTATAGCGACAACAATGATACACCATCTGTGAAAAATTCAGTTGTCTAGCTATCACGGTTCTTGAGATACAGCCTGGTGACAAACAGACGGACTGATGGGCAGCGAAGTCTTAGTAATAGTCTCCCGGTTTACCCTTTGGGTACGAAATCCTAAATATTGATTATTATTCGTAATAAACTTTCACTCTCGGTTTTAAATGTTCAGTTCAGAAATATACAAAATTTTGTTAACGACGTGTACTTTTGTCAAAGTTACATCATCATTTAGCAGAAATCTCTGAACGAGTCTCATAATTATGAACGAGAGCTGAACGTATGCTCTTCGCTTATTCGTTTTAGTTTTTTCGTATTTGACTATACGGAAAAAATGTCCTCAGAAAACTCAGTCTCTTGCTAGAGTTAAATCAAGTTTTTTGCTGAAGTGAAAAGTGAAAAAGGGAACTGGAATTTAATTTTCTAATATTATGAATTTGCTTCATTAAAAGTTATATTATTTTCCCTCTAATATCACATAATATATCGCAAGTTGACTCTAGAATGAATCACGCGCATACCAACTTAAGCTACGCCGCGTAGCCTGCTACGGCTACTACGCCGTAGCAAGACTACTACGCAATCACAATAATCATTAAAAGTACTTTTCCGCAAAACATAAACACTAACGGCACCTTTCAAAGTTTACTGCCCATAAAGTACAGACGACAGCAGGTCAACGTAAACGAATCTGTCAAATTTTACCAATCAAACATTAACCTGCCTCCATTGTGATAAAGTTGAAAATCGATTGCAGAAATTTGACAGATTGTGGTAACTTGATGTGCTATTGTCTGTACATTCAGCGTTGATTTATTACTACTCTCCTGGCAATAGTGCTTTGTGTCGCCTTTTTCTCTAATACAACGAGCAATATGCCCCAGAGATTGTATCAGCTAGGCTCTAAGTTGAATTTCAATAGGTACGTTCGATATCTGACGGCGGCGCGTATAAATTACTCAACAGGTAGAAACGTCTCTGTGAATTGTTTGGAGGTTTATTGTGATTTTGTAAGGGAATTAATTTTATTTTATAGTAGGGGAATATCTTTCGATTGTTTTTTTATTTAAACGAGTTTTCACACTGTATCAGTAGAACTTTTTCAACTTTAGTTTTATGGTGAATATTCAGCATAACTTTAAACATGGTGGGTTGAGGCAATCGACCTAAAATCACAGCATTTTTTTTTTAAATATAGGTACAAAAATATGTCATACAAAATAACACCCATATCAAAAAACATACCATAATGCATATAACCACATTATTATTCAAAAATATTTCAAATATTATAAATAACATAACATACAAAAACTCAGTAACACGCATGTCATACAAGTGTCGTATATTGAAATACGACATGATCACGTTTCGAGAGCGTGCATCAAAATGAAGAGTATGTTGTTACCTTTTTAGTGTCATTACGTGTACGCTTTCCAAGTATGTAAATGTTAAAAGGTACTGAATTTACCTGTATGCTTTTAGAAGAATATAACATGTTTTAATAGGCTTTGGAGATTATTTTTTTGTTATGTGTGTGCATTTTCTTCTTTTACACAATTTAAAATTTGGTCAATTTAACCAAAATAAATCTTTGTTAACTGTTAACTATCTCACTTTTATGAATAAAACTAGCTTCTACGCACTCACACGAATAAAAAGTGACTTACAGCCTTTCTCAATAAATTGGCTATCTTACATTGAAAGTTTTTCAAATAAGTCCAGTAGTTTCTGAGATAAGCGCGTTCAAGCAAACAAAGAAACCTTTAAACAGCTTAATAATTATATTAGCATAGATTCTATACCTTGATTAATCACCTTAATGACGATCCAATCCATTTCATGCATCTACCAGCTTCCAATTACAAATGACGTCACAATTCTAAGACGGACACAATTCCAGCCAGTTTGCGGTATTGATCAAGAGTAGCATATTGTTCGGTATTGACGTATAACCTGACTGCATCAAAGGCAAAGCCATCATACATTGATACGCACACATGTAAGCCAGATTACTTAATACATTGTGTGCATAATAGTGAAGCGTTATTGTCTATGTGTGTGTAGTGTTAGATTTATATGTTAGAGTGCGTTGGAGCGCTTTCAAATTGGAGTATGGATATGCGCGTGTATTATATTGTATACAATATGAAGTAAGTCTATGCTTAATTGATGATTGCAGTTTCTAAGATACAATGGTTAAGTAAATCTAGTCTGTCGGTCACATCATTTAAATTGTACAGACGTCACCACATCAAGCTACCACAATCTGTCAAATTTCTGCTATCGATTTTCAACGTTATCGCAATAGAGGTAGGTTAATGTTTGACTGGTATTTGACAGATTCAGGTACCGTGACCTGCTGTTGTCTGAATGTATTTCCTTCTTACATTATTTGTTCAATTGCAACTTTAGCAGAGGTCCATCGAAATTACTAACTATTTTGCCAATATTAAGTACTTGGATTAAAACCTTTATACTTGTATACCTATAATTTCAAGTCAAAGATTCCTTTACAATTATTTCGTATATTCAATTTATCTTTGATTCAATTCAATAATAAACACGACTATTTGCACGGCATTTTACCTTCACAAACAAGGTATAGTTTCGCAGAATTAATAATGCATTGCACTTGGTTCCTGAAATAGCGATGCCATTCTATCCGTACCTATACACAAATATCTTCGTTATTCGTCATTTGTACTACAACATATTCAATACATGCTAACACGATACATAATTATTTTAGAGTACACCCACTACAGTGTTCTTCGCCGCATCTGTCTGTTTGTCTATTTGTTGGCAATAAACTCAAATACTACTGAACGAATCACTGAAGTGGATCACTTTAGCTGTTAGAAAATCCGTTCAGATGAAGAAGGTTTAGGTAGATATTGATTTCAAAATTTTGGAATAACTTTTATCAGTCCAGTTGGTATCTTGATAAGAAAATACTTTTCATATCATCAAATTGAAAATTACGTCTAATTCCACGTTTAAATTAAAAAGGGAGTACCCATTGTTTACACGGCTATACACAGAAGTATTTACCATAAAATTTTCATCTGAGGACAAAATTACACGCATATCCGTAACCTAAGCCTGAAATCCTATATCCCAAATAACCGTAGTACCGTACATTAAACTGAATTCAGTTAGTTACCGGCACAAACGGAGATGACAGCATGATAACCGCCGAAATTAGCAACATGAACCTCCAGTACCGTACTGTGTTCCTGTATTACGAAATGCCAATAATAGCCTGCTGAAAATGGGATTTAATTCCTATATTTCAGTGTGAAGATTTTTTTATAACGGGGATCGTGCTGTCATAAGTGTGTCCGCACACTACAACCTTTAGGTTACCGATAGTTTGATCGGGCTTCAAAATCAGTGTGGCAATAAGGGCAATGCACACACTACAAAATATCTATATGCAATCATCGAGAAAACTGTCGACCGACGGCTTAGCTTGTAGTGTGCGGGAATGCTAAATGTTACGTCAGTATGAGTGATTTTGCAATTCAATTCATTCAATTTCTTGTATCACCAGTAACAGTACAACGACTTGAAATAGAATTATAATTATAGGCCAAGTATAGGCTCAATTGATGAGTCATGAACTTACGTTACCTATTCATTTCATGTTTTTTCAAGGTCACACATTATCTATCAATTAATGCCACTGAATGAAATTATATTCCCTTTGTAATTTACGTTTCTACGATTAGACTAATCACTGATAATTTAATCGTTAGTCTTGAACGCTCCTAGACTTAAACTGACGTAACAACCACCGAAATTTGTTTTACAAATGTGGACTCTAATGTACACAGCATAAGACATATTTTATCTTACCTGTCGTGCGAGTGGTGAAGCGGCGTAAGGCGCGGCCGATCGCCGTCGTCAACTTAGCACCATGTCGGTGGGGGGCGGCGACTGCGAGCCGGCGCGTGCGCAACGCGGCACTGTCACTGCACTGCACTTAGGAAACTTTGCACATTTTTATTATTTACACCAACTTGCACTAGCATTTATTTGCTCACTGCACTTTTGTACCTGGAATAGAAGATGGTGGTTAGTTTTTAAAGTTTAACGCAGCAAGCCATCAAGAAATAAACGGTGTCTCTANCAGCGTTGATTTATTACTACTCTCCTGGCAATAGTGCTTTGTGTCGCCTTTTTCTCTAATACAACGAGCAATATGCCCCAGAGATTGTATCAGCTAGGCTCTAAGTTGAATTTCAATAGGTACGTTCGATATCTGACGGCGGCGCGTATAAATTACTCAACAGGTAGAAACGTCTCTGTGAATTGTTTGGAGGTTTATTGTGATTTTGTAAGGGAATTAATTTTATTTTATAGTAGGGGAATATCTTTCGATTGTTTTTTTATTTAAACGAGTTTTCACACTGTATCAGTAGAACTTTTTCAACTTTAGTTTTATGGTGAATATTCAGCATAACTTTAAACATGGTGGGTTGAGGCAATCGACCTAAAATCACAGCATTTTTTTTTTAAATATAGGTACAAAAATATGTCATACAAAATAACACCCATATCAAAAAACATACCATAATGCATATAACCACATTATTATTCAAAAATATTTCAAATATTATAAATAACATAACATACAAAAACTCAGTAACACGCATGTCATACAAGTGTCGTATATTGAAATACGACATGATCACGTTTCGAGAGCGTGCATCAAAATGAAGAGTATGTTGTTACCTTTTTAGTGTCATTACGTGTACGCTTTCCAAGTATGTAAATGTTAAAAGGTACTGAATTTACCTGTATGCTTTTAGAAGAATATAACATGTTTTAATAGGCTTTGGAGATTATTTTTTTGTTATGTGTGTGCATTTTCTTCTTTTACACAATTTAAAATTTGGTCAATTTAACCAAAATAAATCTTTGTTAACTGTTAACTATCTCACTTTTATGAATAAAACTAGCTTCTACGCACTCACACGAATAAAAAGTGACTTACAGCCTTTCTCAATAAATTGGCTATCTTACATTGAAAGTTTTTCAAATAAGTCCAGTAGTTTCTGAGATAAGCGCGTTCAAGCAAACAAAGAAACCTTTAAACAGCTTAATAATTATATTAGCATAGATTCTATACCTTGATTAATCACCTTAATGACGATCCAATCCATTTCATGCATCTACCAGCTTCCAATTACAAATGACGTCACAATTCTAAGACGGACACAATTCCAGCCAGTTTGCGGTATTGATCAAGAGTAGCATATTGTTCGGTATTGACGTATAACCTGACTGCATCAAAGGCAAAGCCATCATACATTGATACGCACACATGTAAGCCAGATTACTTAATACATTGTGTGCATAATAGTGAAGCGTTATTGTCTATGTGTGTGTAGTGTTAGATTTATATGTTAGAGTGCGTTGGAGCGCTTTCAAATTGGAGTATGGATATGCGCGTGTATTATATTGTATACAATATGAAGTAAGTCTATGCTTAATTGATGATTGCAGTTTCTAAGATACAATGGTTAAGTAAATCTAGTCTGTCGGTCACATCATTTAAATTGTACAGACGTCACCACATCAAGCTACCACAATCTGTCAAATTTCTGCTATCGATTTTCAACGTTATCGCAATAGAGGTAGGTTAATGTTTGACTGGTATTTGACAGATTCAGGTACCGTGACCTGCTGTTGTCTGAATGTATTTCCTTCTTACATTATTTGTTCAATTGCAACTTTAGCAGAGGTCCATCGAAATTACTAACTATTTTGCCAATATTAAGTACTTGGATTAAAACCTTTATACTTGTATACCTATAATTTCAAGTCAAAGATTCCTTTACAATTATTTCGTATATTCAATTTATCTTTGATTCAATTCAATAATAAACACGACTATTTGCACGGCATTTTACCTTCACAAACAAGGTATAGTTTCGCAGAATTAATAATGCATTGCACTTGGTTCCTGAAATAGCGATGCCATTCTATCCGTACCTATACACAAATATCTTCGTTATTCGTCATTTGTACTACAACATATTCAATACATGCTAACACGATACATAATTATTTTAGAGTACACCCACTACAGTGTTCTTCGCCGCATCTGTCTGTTTGTCTATTTGTTGGCAATAAACTCAAATACTACTGAACGAATCACTGAAGTGGATCACTTTAGCTGTTAGAAAATCCGTTCAGATGAAGAAGGTTTAGGTAGATATTGATTTCAAAATTTTGGAATAACTTTTATCAGTCCAGTTGGTATCTTGATAAGAAAATACTTTTCATATCATCAAATTGAAAATTACGTCTAATTCCACGTTTAAATTAAAAAGGGAGTACCCATTGTTTACACGGCTATACACAGAAGTATTTACCATAAAATTTTCATCTGAGGACAAAATTACACGCATATCCGTAACCTAAGCCTGAAATCCTATATCCCAAATAACCGTAGTACCGTACATTAAACTGAATTCAGTTAGTTACCGGCACAAACGGAGATGACAGCATGATAACCGCCGAAATTAGCAACATGAACCTCCAGTACCGTACTGTGTTCCTGTATTACGAAATGCCAATAATAGCCTGCTGAAAATGGGATTTAATTCCTATATTTCAGTGTGAAGATTTTTTTATAACGGGGATCGTGCTGTCATAAGTGTGTCCGCACACTACAACCTTTAGGTTACCGATAGTTTGATCGGGCTTCAAAATCAGTGTGGCAATAAGGGCAATGCACACACTACAAAATATCTATATGCAATCATCGAGAAAACTGTCGACCGACGGCTTAGCTTGTAGTGTGCGGGAATGCTAAATGTTACGTCAGTATGAGTGATTTTGCAATTCAATTCATTCAATTTCTTGTATCACCAGTAACAGTACAACGACTTGAAATAGAATTATAATTATAGGCCAAGTATAGGCTCAATTGATGAGTCATGAACTTACGTTACCTATTCATTTCATGTTTTTTCAAGGTCACACATTATCTATCAATTAATGCCACTGAATGAAATTATATTCCCTTTGTAATTTACGTTTCTACGATTAGACTAATCACTGATAATTTAATCGTTAGTCTTGAACGCTCCTAGACTTAAACTGACGTAACAACCACCGAAATTTGTTTTACAAATGTGGACTCTAATGTACACAGCATAAGACATATTTTATCTTACCTGTCGTGCGAGTGGTGAAGCGGCGTAAGGCGCGGCCGATCGCCGTCGTCAACTTAGCACCATGTCGGTGGGGGGCGGCGACTGCGAGCCGGCGCGTGCGCAACGCGGCACTGTCACTGCACTGCACTTAGGAAACTTTGCACATTTTTATTATTTACACCAACTTGCACTAGCATTTATTTGCTCACTGCACTTTTGTACCTGGAATAGAAGATGGTGGTTAGTTTTTAAAGTTTAACGCAGCAAGCCATCAAGAAATAAACGGTGTCTCTACTATAGACCAGTTTACTATGAGTCTCAAAGACTCTCGAAAATCTACATAAAATATCGTAAAAAATCGATAACTGAGTGTGCTTATATTCTTTCATGAAAACGGTCCCCCAACGCGACGTATTTTTATTGGAATCATTAATACTATTATAGGTACCTTAAGATTAAGTTTCTTTTATTATTTTTTACTTTGTAAAGGGAAATCCCACCAAAAACATTCTGTAAAAAACTAGCCAATTCTCGCTGTAGCTGCTTGTTTATCTCTAATAAAAAGTAATGAAATCTTGACAAAGTCGTGCTGAGTCTAAGGATTCTTACTGCGATTTCTTTACTATTATTATAGTTAATGCTATATGACTGGCCATTGATCATTCTTTAAACGTTAGTGAGTACAAGTCAACGGCCAGTCATATAGCATTAACTATAATAGTAAAGAAATCGCCGTAAGAATCCTTAGACTCAGCACGACTTTGTCAAGATTTCATTACTTTTTATTAGAGATAAACAAGCAGCTACAGCGAGAATTGGCTAGTTTTTTACAGAATGTTTTTGGTGGGATTTCCCTTTACAAAGTAAAAAATAATAAAAGAAACTTAATCTTAAGGTACCTATAATAGTATTAATGATTCCAATAAAAATACGTCGCGTTGGGGGACCGTTTTCATGAAAGAATATAAGCACACTCAGTTATCGATTTTTTACGATATTTTATGTAGATTTTCGAGAGTCTTTGAGACTCATAGTAAACTGGTCTATAGTAGAGACACCGTTTATTTCTTGATGGCTTGCTGCGTTAAACTTTAAAAACTAACCACCATCTTCTATTCCAGGTACAAAAGTGCAGTGAGCAAATAAATGCTAGTGCAAGTTGGTGTAAATAATAAAAATGTGCAAAGTTTCCTAAGTGCAGTGCAGTGACAGTGCCGCGTTGCGCACGCGCCGGCTCGCAGTCGCCGCCCCCCACCGACATGGTGCTAAGTTGACGACGGCGATCGGCCGCGCCTTACGCCGCTTCACCACTCGCACGACAGGTAAGATAAAATATGTCTTATGCTGTGTACATTAGAGTCCACATTTGTAAAACAAATTTCGGTGGTTGTTACGTCAGTTTAAGTCTAGGAGCGTTCAAGACTAACGATTAAATTATCAGTGATTAGTCTAATCGTAGAAACGTAAATTACAAAGGGAATATAATTTCATTCAGTGGCATTAATTGATAGATAATGTGTGACCTTGAAAAAACATGAAATGAATAGGTAACGTAAGTTCATGACTCATCAATTGAGCCTATACTTGGCCTATAATTATAATTCTATTTCAAGTCGTTGTACTGTTACTGGTGATACAAGAAATTGAATGAATTGAATTGCAAAATCACTCATACTGACGTAACATTTAGCATTCCCGCACACTACAAGCTAAGCCGTCGGTCGACAGTTTTCTCGATGATTGCATATAGATATTTTGTAGTGTGTGCATTGCCCTTATTGCCACACTGATTTTGAAGCCCGATCAAACTATCGGTAACCTAAAGGTTGTAGTGTGCGGACACACTTATGACAGCACGATCCCCGTTATAAAAAAATCTTCACACTGAAATATAGGAATTAAATCCCATTTTCAGCAGGCTATTATTGGCATTTCGTAATACAGGAACACAGTACGGTACTGGAGGTTCATGTTGCTAATTTCGGCGGTTATCATGCTGTCATCTCCGTTTGTGCCGGTAACTAACTGAATTCAGTTTAATGTACGGTACTACGGTTATTTGGGATATAGGATTTCAGGCTTAGGTTACGGATATGCGTGTAATTTTGTCCTCAGATGAAAATTTTATGGTAAATACTTCTGTGTATAGCCGTGTAAACAATGGGTACTCCCTTTTTAATTTAAACGTGGAATTAGACGTAATTTTCAATTTGATGATATGAAAAGTATTTTCTTATCAAGATACCAACTGGACTGATAAAAGTTATTCCAAAATTTTGAAATCAATATCTACCTAAACCTTCTTCATCTGAACGGATTTTCTAACAGCTAAAGTGATCCACTTCAGTGATTCGTTCAGTAGTATTTGAGTTTATTGCCAACAAATAGACAAACAGACAGATGCGGCGAAGAACACTGTAGTGGGTGTACTCTAAAATAATTATGTATCGTGTTAGCATGTATTGAATATGTTGTAGTACAAATGACGAATAACGAAGATATTTGTGTATAGGTACGGATAGAATGGCATCGCTATTTCAGGAACCAAGTGCAATGCATTATTAATTCTGCGAAACTATACCTTGTTTGTGAAGGTAAAATGCCGTGCAAATAGTCGTGTTTATTATTGAATTGAATCAAAGATAAATTGAATATACGAAATAATTGTAAAGGAATCTTTGACTTGAAATTATAGGTATACAAGTATAAAGGTTTTAATCCAAGTACTTAATATTGGCAAAATAGTTAGTAATTTCGATGGACCTCTGCTAAAGTTGCAATTGAACAAATAATGTAAGAAGGAAATACATTCAGACAACAGCAGGTCACGGTACCTGAATCTGTCAAATACCAGTCAAACATTAACCTACCTCTATTGCGATAACGTTGAAAATCGATAGCAGAAATTTGACAGATTGTGGTAGCTTGATGTGGTGACGTCTGTACAATTTAAATGATGTGACCGACAGACTAGATTTACTTAACCATTGTATCTTAGAAACTGCAATCATCAATTAAGCATAGACTTACTTCATATTGTATACAATATAATACACGCGCATATCCATACTCCAATTTGAAAGCGCTCCAACGCACTCTAACATATAAATCTAACACTACACACACATAGACAATAACGCTTCACTATTATGCACACAATGTATTAAGTAATCTGGCTTACATGTGTGCGTATCAATGTATGATGGCTTTGNAAGATTTCATTACTTTTTAGAGATAAACAAGCAGCTACAGCGAGAATTGGCTAGTTTTTTACAGAATGTTTTGGTGGGATTTCACTTCTTTTTGTAGAAACGTGAGCTTATTGATATCTACCTAAGGCGTTATGTTGATTCCTCTAATAGTTTGGTTGGGCTTTTGTGTTTTCTAATCAGGGTCACCAGGTACTCCAGATCTTCGATTATCCTAGTTTTTATAGTTTTCCTTATATGTGGTCATTAAATCCTAACTCTGTTCCAAATTTCAGCTCTCTGACTTTATTGGAAGTACTAGTTCTATTTTGATGATCATGAGTGAGTGAGTGTCGAAAATACGAAACTTTGCTTTCGCTTAACTTTGAAATTAAATGACCTATAGACTTGAAATTCTGGGTTTTATGTATGTGATTATAGCTTTCTGGATGATGAAAATTTCGGCGTTCTAGTATTATCCAGAGGTTCTCAAACAGAGGCCTGAAAATGCGTCGAAATGGTTCCAGTAAAGGATGGTACGGCAGTGTTTGCTTTGCGCTCGACTTGGCGGGGGCACTGCCGTGCCCCCAAATTAAGTTTTTGTGTCGGGGGTTTTTAAAATTTTTAATTTAATTTTTATTTCATTCTTTTTATAGGTAGGTAGGTCAGTCGGTACAAGTAGGTATATTAATATTTGATATCCATCAATAACATACTCGATATCAATATATTCGATATTTGCCGACATTCGATTCATCTTCCCACTTTTATCCCCACAACTTTTAAACGGCTCAACCTATTTTGATCAACCATGTCTAACAACACTCGTCCGTAAGTAACCTTTAATACAAAAAAAAACTAAATTGAAATCACTGCATCCGTTCGGGAGTTATGGTGCCACAGACAGACTAACAGATGGACACGTCACACTTATTACACCCTCTTTTTTCGTCGCGGGTTGAAAATGCTTTTAAAATAGAATAATATCAGCGAAAATCCTGGTGAAAAACATCATTACGATTATTTTGCTTTCATATTTACCTATAAAAAAAACTAATATTTATATAAAGCATGAAGCACTGCGAAATATGCGCCAAGCACTTTACGAACGCAAATAGTTGGGATACACAAAATTCCAGGTAAAAAATCAAATAATAAAAAAAAACGTAAATTATTTTTTCAGTACCGTTTGTTTTCGATACATTTTAATTTGCAGTAGCATCGAGTGTACTTCAGTAAGCAAATTCACATGAATGATCGCAAAAAAGCGGACGGACGAACCCACTGTAAATATTCATTGGAAAACTCGACAAAAGTACAATGAATATGTATTCTTAAAATAACGAACGGACATTTGTTTTTCGTTGAGACTACGCCATATGAATGTATGTACATGTATTTAATACGATGACTGCAAGTATATAGTTTACTAGCTTCTGTCAGCGGCTTTGCCCGCGTAATACTTAAAATCCCGTTTTTTCCCGTTCCCGTGAGAATTTTGGAAAGTCCTTGCTTATCTCGCGTGAAAAACTTAAGATGAACCTCTGTGCAAAATTTCAACTTTGTAGCTTCACGGGTTAGGGCCCTGCCTTGATGGTTCAGTGTATGAGTCAGGACTTCGATTTTTATATGTATAGAAGAAGAAGAGAAATGACAACAGTACATCTTGTATACTAACCTACCACAGATATAGGGATAAACATCTAGAACCTTAGCTACCTAATCATATCGCCCAGATGTTACTGCTAACACATATTATCCGGCTACTACCTCTTAATCCCCGACTGTGGTCCGCAAATCACAAAAACTCATTATTACCAATCTATTTGGGCCTTTCTGTACTAAATATAACCTGTGATGTCACATAATACTGGTCAGATCGTAATGCGTTATCTAGGATCATAGCTTTATCTGTGGTGAGTGCCTACTATAAACTCGGAATTCGAAATGTTTCATGTCATCACGTGAGTGAGTACTCATATCAAGTTTATTGACATCGTTTATAGTCTTAAAGCGAGATAACAACCGAGTTTGATGTCGGTGGTAGGCCTCCGGGAAAATCAATAGATGCATAAAGCCGAAATGAAATGATTCGCTGTGAATGTTAGGTGGGGACTAGTGGGAAGTCAATCATGTGGGTATGTGATTACATTATTACAACTGTATTGTATATTAAGACGGGAAAACGGATTTTATTATTGCAACGAATTACCTTAGACAAAATTATACATATAGAACTTTTAAAACATTATGAAATATTTAATTATAACTCTGTTTTTCAGGACAGTTTTAGTTGCCATCGATTAATTACGAATTTTCCAAATTCAAGCTCACCGCAAACGTTATGATACTCCAATGGTTAGTACTAAAGTGGGGCAAGGTTTTGACAAAAATAACCAAAATATATCACGAACCAAAAATCCACAAAAAATACGCAACGTAAAAACAAAAAACGAAACGAAATCAGATCGAACAAATCAGCCGATAATACAATCATTGTACAAAAATGTTTGGCCCATAAAACTGGTTTACAGTTGAAAACTATGTAAGATCACACGGCTGGACGCGCGCCAACCGGAATCCGTTGTTCAACGGATATCACGTTCATGAACCAACAGGTCTTTCTATACAAAATGTGAAATTCACCTTGTTATTACCTGTGGTGCAAAATGAGTAATAATTTTGAATAATGAGAGAAGATAAAATGATCTCATTTATTGTCACACCAGCTGTGTTAATCGCATCCCGTCTAAACTACTTCACATCCCTGGGCAAAATAGACTACTACTTTTTACACAAAATTTTGCCCATAGTACTTTTTATCCGTAGGAGCCCTTTTTTATCCAAGGATGCCTTCCTTGAACTTGTCAAGTAAGGCCATCTAACTCTAAACTATTTTTCTAGGCAGTCCAGTGAGCTAGCGCTTTCAAGCAAAACTCTTCAGCTTTATATTATTAGTAGTAAATATAAAGAGAAGAGCAGTGATAAACTCAATTATTCAAGGCAGGTTAACATTTGTCTCCCTTTAAAACGTACTTCAAATCGATTATTCGTGAAATGTTTTGTTCCGATTCGATTCTCGGAAACCGAAACATAGCACATGTAATGGACAGGCACTATACGTATGCTGCACTTTGATTTTACGTAAAAGCTTTCAACCCTGCCGCCGGTTTTAATTTTCCCCGTGGAAATTCGTTCACTGAATTTTTTGACATTCGTGAAGGATAAAATTTTAATTTTATTTATGAATACGTAAGTACCTAATGTGATGGAATGTACCATAAAACGCGTTCAGCGTGTTTTGTGAAATCCTCAAGATTATTTATTTTATTCTAACCTCGAGTTTGTTGAAATACGAAAAATAATTTTAGGGATATCGGGACTATATTCACACACGGTCGGTCGTCCCATGGTAAGCTATTGATTAGCTTGTGTTGTGGGTGCTAACATACCATTTTTATAATTAGTTATTTATACACCTAGAACACATTCAACAAACATGCTCATCACACAAATGTTAACGGTACCGGGAACTGGGTCCATCAGTTCGGCAGTCCAGCATGGTAACCATTGCCAAAGAGGTGGTCAAACGAAGTTTTGCATGAATGAATAAGTCTTTAAAAGAACACATCTCTTTACAAGAGCATATATTTTTTTCAATAAACATAGGCACGTCTATAATTTTAAACGTGAAGCGAGATGCGAGCTAACAAGGTGCGAAGCATTACCGTACCTAACGACTGCACGTCACGGCACTAATAGGCAGGGAGCTCGACATCATTTACATCATCATAATTAAATATGAAAAAAAAATACAAAACTCCATGAATATCCAAATATATATATATATATCTTTATATCAAAACATACAAACTCAATTTGTTTTTGTATCTAAACATTGTAATTTACGTAATTATTTATTTTTGACTTTTTTTTCCATACAATTTATATTTTGTCTTTTTACATCGTTTTCCTAACATATTATAATCAATTTATTTATTTTACCACACATTAAATAAATTTCTATATATATTATTGTAAAAAGAATAAAAACATTTAAAAATAGGCAACCACAGTTACATTATTATTTATCTAATTTAGCAGACAATACAATTTTTAATTTCTATTTTTCTATAGCAAATAACAAAACAGTTTCAGCCCCAAGCTCCTAAACCACAAAGTAGTGTAAGAGACAGCTATGTCGACAACGGCACTTGGAGAGCAATTTTCAGATGATCGCGCGATCGCTTCGAATTAATGAGCATGTTAGATGGATATTCAGTCAAAAGGTATAAAATACTTTTATAACTTCTCGTTGGAAGTGAGTGTAATAATATTGTTGTTAACGTTACGAATACAGGAAAATTATCTGGAGACTACAGAATATTTTTTTATTATTGATTCTGAATATAAGAGAGGATGAATTGATGTAAACTCTCGGTACCTTCGTTGCGTACGATGCAGGCTAGTGGTACTTAATATACAGGCATGCCTAGTTTAAGGCCAACTATTGTACCTTCTTGTTACATTTTTTGTATACTAAATTTTGTTTTTTTTATGTAATACTTGATTAAAATTTTGTTTGTTCAGAAGTTAATATTATATCCTACACCATCATACATAACAGACTGGTAAATATTTTGGAATCTTCCGTTGGCTGTCAGCAGGGTGACCCGCTCGGGCCAGTGATTTTCAGTCTAGCTATAAACCCTATAATTCGGCAGCTAAATTCTGAATTTAACGTTTGGTACCTTGATGACGGAACCTTGGGAGGCAAAGTAGACACAGTACTAAGCGACTTATCCCTTCTGCAGAATCAATTTCAAGCAATAGGCCTAAATTTAAATTATTCGAAATGTGAACTTTTTATACCGGACAACACTGACAGACAAGACATAATTTCAAAATTTAATGCAATAGCCCCAAATATTAAATTAGTTGACAAGAGTTCTCTTTGCCTCCTCGGTTCCCCAGTATATGAAAATTCATTTTCAAATTTTATCGAGGACAAAATTTCAATCATATTTCGGAAAGGCTGCTCCAAATTAACATGCACTCAGCCATCACCATCATTAAATACTGTTGTTTTGGCCCTAAATTGACATACTTTTTACGTGCTTCCAGTCTATGGAAACACGCGAATCTTTTAGAAAAACTTGACAAAATTATCAGACATACATTAACATCAATTTTAAATGTGGCCTTGGACGACCGAGCCTGGATTCAGGCTACTCTTCCCATCCGCATGGGAGGACTCGGCGTCCGCAAAATTTCAAGTATAAGTTTACCGGCGTTTATATCCTCCGTCCATGGTACTGAACAATTGACCAGGAAAATCTTACCTAGTACACTGGTCAATTGTGAGGTACCATGTCTGACTGAGGCTATAGACGCTTGGAAAATCACTTGCCCGAATACGGATTTACCCGCCAACCCGTCCTCCCAGAGACAGTGGGATGAGCCGCTCTGCAGAGTTATTCGGAAAAAATTAATTGAAACGTCAATTAATTCTGCAGAGCGAGCGCGCCTACTGGCTGTGGGTGAATGGGAGTCGGGTTTATGGCTTCTGGCACTCCCGTCGTCAAACATAGGCACCTTGTTTGACGACACTACTTTTCGCCTAGCTGTTTGCCTGCGTCTGGGTGCGCCGTGCTGCTCTCCTCATCGCTGCCACTGCGGGGAAGCTGTCAGCAGCCTTGGACACCACGGCTTATCCTGCAGCCGTAGCGCGGGCCGTTTTGCACGGCATGCGAATATTAATGACATTATTCGTCGCGCTCTTGTTGCCGTCGGTGTACCAGCCGTATTAGAACCCA
>NWSH02000519.1:4368367-4383450 GCA_002382865.2 Heliothis virescens
AAAAAAAAAAAAAAAAAAAAACAGACTGGTTATTATAGTTGAGTAGTTAAAGATACCGTAACAACTTATTACAGTTAAGTATAATTTTGTAAGACGATTTCGAATTTGTGTAATATCAGATGAGTTAATACTAATATTAACTTTAATCGTTACATTATATTTAGTTTATGAGCTGTTTTGCCAATAAATCAAATGAGAATATTGGGCAAATATTATAAAATTGGTTTTCCGGAATTGATTTCACATTTCCCGTTTCAAAGTTATAATTTCGATTTAAAATGTTTGCGAAATCAAAACGTGATCACCCCTTATTTGTAATGTTTAACTATTTAAGGGGAGTTTTGGGCTAAATAATAGCCCGAGGGGTTGGCCCATCAAAGATTAAGCCGTATTTATCACGGTTGCAGTGAAAAATTATGCCATCATGAACCATGAAATAAAACACATGCACATGTAACAATATTATAACGCTTGTTTGTTTGAAAGGGCTAATCTTACAATCTACCCGTCCGAATTGAATAAATATTTCAGTGTTGGATAGCTCATTTATCTATACTAATATTATAAAGCTGAAGAGTTTGTTTGTTTGAACGCGCTAATCTCAGGAAGTACTGGTCCGATTTCAAAAAATCTTTTAGTTTTAGATAGCCCATTTATCGAGGAAGGCTATAAGCTACTTTTTATCTGGTAATGTACTTTTTATCCGGGTGCGCGTAGAAGTTCCCACGGGAAAGCGGGTGAAACCGCTGGCGGAAGCTAGTCGAGAATAAACTAGATAGAACATCATAAACTAGATAGGATAAACTATTTTATCTAGGAGGCTAGTATTCAAAGGAATAGAATTTTTAAAATATTCCCTAATTCCCATAGTGCAAGTACTCCAGAGATAGTATTTATCACAATGTTATAACATTTCACGGCGTATAAACACGGTGTAACCAGGGTATATTAATGTACTCTTGCGTCACTAACAGATTTCAGTGAATACTTTAGATAAAGGCTTCATTGGGACTTATCATTGAGTGCCTATACATATGTAGATAAATATATTACTGGACAGTCGTATCGGGAAAAAACCTCGGAAAAATACAATAGGAAAGCATATACTGCTGCTATTACTATACTTATATTGTTCCTTTTTTTACGATTCCTACAAAATCTTGTTCATCTTTGTGAAACTAGAATATATGTAGCTAGGCTATATTTTGTTCAGGTACGGGAACAAGTTTTCCTAGACACGGGTGAAACCGTGGGAAATAGCCAGTTTCTGTATATATAAGTAAAAAATAATTCCAAACCTAGTTTTTATTTTAAATCTAAGTGCAAGTTTAGTACATATCGGTTAATCTTTGGCGAATAGCCCGCGTATCCATGATAAATGCATGTAGTGCGCCAACATTGCAGGTACTCGATCTCAATCGCAATATTGCAATATGCATTACTATAATGTCAGGTGTCAAGTGCATATTAATCACAATGAGTGCCCATATCTCTATAAGAGCTTTAAAACAACACGCTCACTTAATTGACTGCACGCTATGGTATACCTATACATATAACCTACAAGACTGAAGTTTTAATTCAAGTTAATTTACTTAATTTATAATATGAATAGGTGTTAGGTTTTTGGCATTTCTAGACGGGTTTCAGTAGTTACAGACGGTGCAGTATCGAATGAAAATAAATCGATGTTTATTTTTGAGCCCTTTGTGCAGAACACACCCATAGGTGAATATGCCCCCAGGCTTTTCAAAATAAATTCATTTTCTTTGCAATACAACGAGGCAATGCCGCCAGCTTTTTGGGTACACTCCCGGTTGGCAGCGATCAGGAGGATTTTTTTAGTTTTAAGTGTGTAAATATTATAAAATAGATAAGTTCTGTGTAAATATTATATAAACAGACTCCTAATAAATAATTATCTTTTCTTGGCCTCCTTTCTTATTCGGTATTCAAAAAAATCATATCCAAAGTTATGAAGAGTGGGGCTATCTTTTAGTTAATGGCGTGTGAGTGCATGCAAGTGCAACAATACGGCTCAGACGTGCAATCTACAAAGTCATTCAAACAGTACAAAACAATTTCACACTTTACTTTTAGTACCGCAGCGACTACAAAGATTAGCACCTCATAACCATTAAAAAGGTCGTGTAGCTTTTAATAGAGCTTTTTGAAATAAAAAAAAATAATTTCAGGCCATTTTCGCTTTTTGTTTTAAAAGTAAATGGAGCTTTTAGTACCGTCGTTTGTATTGTAATACATAAGGGATTTTTTTTCATACGCGATACTCGCAAACAATGCTATCAGATTTTTTTGTAGGTATTGTTAGTTAATTAATGTTAGCGTAATCCGGGAACGGAACGGAACCTGCTCACCCAGCCTTATTGGTTGTAACTTTTTCTTTACTAAAGTTGTCAAATCCACTACAACAGTTCAATTAGGTACTCAGAAAAAATAGACGTCGCAGAAATATTTTCCAACCACAAGATCAATTTAATAATATTTCACTGAACTTACTGGGTGTCAGTGCTATAAATTTTAGTAAAATATTAAAAGCAAAAGACTTTTCGTGGAAACTTCACTCTATTTCATCCGTTTGTAAGAGCGGCTACATTCTGATTACATCATAGAATAATGATTATTATTCAAGAAAGCTTAATTTTCATACAAAGTCACCCCTACTAACCTCTATACATATACTAATATGAGTAGTAGATTTTGTAAAATACTGTTGCCAATTATGCAATTATGAAAAATGTGAGACTCCAAGCATTTGCAGTTGAGCATGATGAGTGAGTGTGAAGTGACTTTTAATTTTATTGCAACAAACGTTCACATTCGCAAACGAACCTATTTATATAAGGTAAAGTCTATATACACAAAAAACAAATGCAATAACAGAATAATTTATAACATAGAGGGCGCTGTAAATAATTTCCCATGCGGAAACAAAGGACAAAGAGGTTTTTATTTATTTACTAAGTCATGTGGAAAAACTCGATAATCTGTTGCTGTACGGAAATCATTATTTATGTAACCTAAGTATAAGAGCGCTGTTCAGGGACATATTTATGTAATACTGGCTTTTGGCCGCGGATTTAGCATCTGCATCTGCATTCGGAGGTACCGCTACATCTAGCTTGGTTTCATATTTTGACTTTTTAAATAACCTACAGCTTTGATATAAGAACTTTTCCCTTTAAAATTACAGTAAAATATTCTTAGTCAAATAGCCAAAATGCTGCCCGCGAGCCGTTTGCGAGCTGCCCGCGAGCTGCGCATTCGCGGCACGTTCGCCAGATGGAGACGCACCCTTACGTCGTAGTAAAAAAAGTTGTGACGGACCAACACAAATAATTTTTCTTTTTTATATTATATCTATTTCTTAACTTTTCAATCTAATAACTGACATCATTAAATCAACATCGACGTTACCAAAATGCTCTTTGGTACCTTTACCCTTTGGTAGCTAGCCCCGCCCACCCGTTGCACTATTGAATTGAATTCACTCAGCAGCGTGGGTGTCTTCAATGCAAAATTGTAAAATCATTGTACTATTGAAAGGTATATAAAATGTTAAATAAATAGTTGGTAAAGGTCAGTTGAGATAATGTAAGGATCTATTTTGAAGTGGTAGTACCTTCTCGTCGAACATAGTAATGCATATGAAGAGCTTGATGAAAGTATGAAAAATAGTAGAGGAGTGGTATCATGTTGCTAATAAATATTAATAATTTCGCAAATAAAAATAAAAAAAATAATAATGAACATTGTTTCCAATTAGTTTTACTCACTTTTATTTTTTAAAGCTAAATATAAACTTATGGCAATTCTCTTTGTTATGAAAGCAAAAAAAAAATATTCTTAAATTATAAAAAATCTCAAACTTAACAAAGAACTTAGACTCATATTGCATATGAAAGTTTATCTATAGTACTTAATATTTACCTAAAATATTCCACTGAATCCTTATCAAACTCACACAACACAACACAAAAACAAAAATGGCCACTGCACAAAAAAGGTCCAATTTAAAAAAAACAACGTTCTCAATTCAAAAGTCCCGCCATTAGGGATTGCATCGTTTGATGACAAGGTAACGCGGTTGGCAACCTCACGTCAACAGGTCGCGTCCCACACTGATATCTGCCGCCCCGATTCAACGTCCCGTTCGCGCTCGCGCCAAAAATAATACTCTCAGAAGGACATTGGAGGTTTCCAATGACCCTGTTGCTATTGGAAAATGGCTTTCTCCAGACCAACCTGCCAGCTCTTGTAAATCGCATTGATTGGTACGTGACTTGACTTGGATTTAGAGGGGATGTTTTGAAAATTCGTTCATTGTTTTATGAAAGCTAACTAGATTTTCTCCACGTCGTCAGTCGATTATTATTATTCTTTTTGTTTAGCAAATATGCTAATTTATATTGCTTATTACTGATACAAAACTGAACAGATTATTTCAATTGTCAAAAACAGCTATTATCACCGTTTGAAGTAATAAATAATTATCTCATGTAATTATACCCGAAAAAAAACAAAAACCACAAGTCTACATGCAACAACTTTTTTTGTTGCGAGTATTTTAAATTTAGTCCTGTCCACAAAGCATTTTCATTTTCGTTTATGAAATTGACCTCAAGAAAGGAGTTTGTATACACACCAACAAAATCTTGTGCAACAAACTATAGTTTTGGCAATGGTGTTGAATATTTAAGTATTGAATGGTAAAACAATACCATGATGTATTTACACTGTGTCTAAACCCGTGTTTATTGTCTAATACGTCTTCGTTTGTTTAAATCGACGTCAAATTCTATTTTCGTGGTTTACCAGCATTTAATAAAATGTGTTTACGCGAACGTGCGGACATTAATCATTTTTTTACATCTAAAGGTAAGATTAGATTAACTGCGGAATTCAATATTCTGTCTATATCTGGATTTGCTTACTAGAGATAGAAATTTAACATTACTTATATGGGGTTAATGTCAAAATTCTATTTGTAGTAAGCAAATCCACAGATAGATAGGTTATTGGGAACGGCCGTTAAGGAAATTTAGTATATTTATTTTAAAAGGAGTATTTATCTGACTAGTAGATTATGCTGTTAATCGGATAACATAAAGTTAGAATTTAGAGGGTACGTTGTTATCATAGCGAGGCGCCGAGGGTTCCAAGAAAGGGTTTGTGAAATTACCAGTAAGCGGTAAAAGGGTTGATTTTTAACATAATATTTATAGTTTGGTTGATAAATTCTTGATAATCGTTCAATTAGTTTTGGAAATCTCTTTAAAATAAGGTAAAGGTAAAATTTAATCTTAGAAATTACATTCATTTATGATTTTGTTTTGCTTATAAAAGTCTCTCAGAACACTCCAATAGAGTAGCACTTTACTTGAGATAATCAATCATAGACTATTTATTTTAAAACTCAGTTTAAAATTAAAAATCAATATTTACAGTACAGTAGCATATGTATCTGTTTTAAAATTCCTATCAATATTGTTTCCCTTTAGTTAAATGCCTACTAAAATGGTCCGTAAGTAATATAATTTTCTCATAGGAGCAAACAAAAATTTGTTCCAAAGAATAACTAAAATTAAAAACACAAACGAAGCCCGCGAAGATCTAATCAAGAATATAATAACTGATCCATTGGCTCTTTTATTACTGTTCAGGTTTCAGACGTGTATCACAGGTAAATCCAATTACTTACATAGTCGGCAACTATGGATCAATGTAATGTACAGACAAGAGCACATCAAGTTACCACAATCTGTCAAACTGTAATCGATTTTCAACCTTATCACAATAGTGTAAGGTCGTTATTCGATTGGTAAAATTTGACAGATTCGTTTTCTTTGACCTGCTGTCGTCTGTACTTTCTTTTTACATCTTCATCAGATAGTATAATCTATATACATATACACACACATGTTTACTTGGAGCCACATAAAACTTATTGTTTTGTTTCGTCCATGATCATTAGGCCCAATGCAAACTAAAAGAAGCGCAGGAGAGGATTTTTTTGAAGCATTAAAAATCAACTTTAACGTTACTGAAATAAAGCGTACTTACACTTTTACCCGTCGGAAGAGCTCGTGGCTAAGTCAAAGCTGCGCGGATCGATCGATCGTAAGGTTAAGCAACGCTTGGCGCGGTCGGTCCGTGGATGGGTGACCATCTTTTCATAACGAGTTCTTCCGTGTTCAGTAGTAGTCAGAAGCCAGAAAGTCTGATAACCAGTCTTACCTAAACGGGTGGCCAGGTTGCCACAGGTCTGGGTTGTGGAGGTCAGACAGGCAGTCGCTCCATGTAAAACACTGGTTCTCAGCTGCATCCGGTTAGACTGGAAGCCGACCCCAAAAATAGTTGGGTAAAGGCAGATGATGACACTTTTACCCGTCTAAAAATTCACGTGGCGATGGATTATTCATGATCCTTACTAATATTATAAATCGGAAAGTGAGTTTGTTTGTTTGTTTGTTTGTTTGTTTGTTCCGCTTTCACGCCGTAACTACTGAACCGATTGCTTTGAAATTTTGCAGACGTAAAGTTAGAAGTCCGGATTAAATAATAGGGTACTTTTTATCCCGAAAAAAATAGATATTCCCGAGGGAAAACAAAAATATTGTTTGCTTGATGGATGGATTGTAGATGGCGCTGTGTGTGAATTCCACGCGGGCGAAGCCGCGGGCGGAAAGCTAGTATTTTATAAATACAAATCTATTATACAAAAATACATATATAAATATATTCATATTCAATCATTGATGAAAAGGTCTTTCTTCAATGATGCGCTGAAATACCAAACTTAATCAAACAATGGACGTCTAAGCTAACAAGATGAACGAACTATAATATCGAGTGACCTAACAGTTCCAATTAGAGGTTCTACGATTACGTAGGTAAGATCTATATAAATTATATAAAGTTATTGTTCAATTTATATATCCTAAAAGTATAAAGTTTGTCTGTTTGTGACGTTATGGCTGGTCATTTATGGATCTACTGAACCTTTAATTAAAAGAACTTAGTTTGAAAAGTATTGATTACCCAAAATGTTGAAAGGTTAATAACCTAATAACAAATGCAACCTAATAGGTATAGTCTAAAAAAATAAATATAAATAACATAAAAAAAAAATAAAAACAATGCTGAAGTTCTGCAAAAGATTGCTCTCGTTTTAGCTCTTACTCTTTTGATCTAAGTACACCTTCACATAATACAATTAACATGGTGTATCGAAACCCAAATATCACGTACAAATCTCTCCATATAATTTAAAGTCAAATTGCACCAACCCATACTTACGTGCTATCAACACGTTTCCTCCACAAGAGCGTATGGAAATGGAAACTGCAGGACTGACCAATACAAGTCGTGATTGCAATACGAAATGTATATATTTGAAGCTAAGTTGGTACAGGACTTTGACATCAGTTCGAATTGTAAGAAAGTTAGGTAGTTAGTAATATGCGCAATTTGGTTGTGATATAATTTGGTAGCTAATGTAAAGGTTGTCTTAGAAGCAAGACTGTAAAAAGGAAGCCTTGATTGTGACTGCACATTTTTAATTTAAAACTAAAGGTAAAAAAATAATGAAGAATATAAATTGTAAGAAATAAAGCAATCTTACTCAAAGAAAGCTTAACTCCTTACTTTACTTTTATACATCTTAAAGTGACTCTGTTTTCACGAAGATAGCCAGAGCCTGAGAAAGGACTGAGCTAGCTATTTCTTTTTCTGGGTGCGGTAAATAGTTCTCTTGGAATGCCATCGAAAAACTGTAACTAAATATATAAATGCCACTAAAACAAACAAAACCAAATGTATTCCCAACTAAACATTCCCTAATCGCATTTTCGCTCTTATCCAACTACATACAAAAACCCACAAACTAGTCAGCACATTGTCATGGCGACACGCCGGCCGTGACGCGAGGGCACTATAAATCACGACTGTCATTTTGACAGCTCGCATTAACTGGCAAGTCTATCCGTTAACGCCGTGGCACTATGGCACTATGACCCACTTTGTAGCCGTGAGAAGGCCTACAGCTGGTCCGTGGGACTAGTGTCCGTTTCTTGATTAGTGTTAACTTGGGCTAGTGTTCTAGAAATGACTGGGTATTTATCTACAGTAGAAACTCGATTTACCGGACTAATTGTTGTCGTTAGGCATTCGGATAATCGAAAATCCGGATAATCGAATGTATGAAGAATAGCGAGTTTTGTGCATACATATGTGGTACATATAATTTTATATGTATGTACCACATAATACAACATAAAACAACAAATAAATATCAACGAAAATCAATGTTTATTTAGAAATAATTAAGAGATACATTTTCTTAGATTACATACGTACATCATCATCTGCCTAGCCTTTTCCCAACTATGTTGGGGTCGGCTTCCAGTCTAACCGGATGCAGCTGAGAACCAGTGTTTTACATGGACGCGACTGCCTGTCTACCTCCGCAACCAGTTACCCGGGCAACCTGGCACCCTTGGTAAGACTGGTTGTCAGACTTTCTGGCTTCTGACTACCCGTAACGACTGCCAAAGATGTTCAAATGACAGCCGGGACCCACTGTTTATCGTGCCTTCCGAAACACGGAAGAACTCGTTATGACAAAGGTCACCCATCCCGGACCGACCGGGCCAAGCGTTGCTTAACCTTATGATCGATCGATCGCGCGGCTTTGACTTAGCCACGAGCTCTTCTCATCAGATTATATACGTACATGTATTGTACTAAAATACTGCAGCGTCAATCACAAAATAAAATATTTAGGTACGTACATATGAACATACGTATAATTTGTTAAAAATAATAAGTTTAATTTGGTTTAAAATATTTGGTAATTGTCATTTGACGTAAGCCACTTTTTCTCTTGATTGCTGCTATATCACGAAATCGTTTCAGCTGTAATAAACTCACAGTACCTATTACACTCTGTTTGTTTTTCAAATCACTTGAGAGCTGTCTCTAGGAGCTCGGGCGGGGATTCTCGCCCGCGCTCCGTGCATTCTGGCATTAGCAAGTCCCGAGACGTTGATGCTTGCCCAAATTCGACTTGTAGGTACATATTTTGAATATAACCAGGCAGTCCGGATAATCGCGAATCCGTATAACTGAGGGCCGGATAATCGAGTTTCTACTGTATCTACACTGTTTAGCAACCACGGTTTTTTAAAGATCTACTTCCATTTGTATCATTCTAAAACGATTTGCTCATTTGTCCCTTTGAGACTCTTTGATTCTAGATTTAAAATTAACTTTTTCTAAATTCGAATCCATACTCATATTATGATGATGAAAAGTTTTAAGATATGCTTGCTAAGACGGTAATATCAGGATCGACTAAGCCTATTTGACAAACATTTCAGTGTTAGATAGCCCATATATTGAAGACGCTATAAAGAACATTTTAGCCTGGTGTACAATGTAAATCCCACGAGACGGACATGAAACCACTGCTAGGGGCTCGTATGCGATAAGCAGAAACTAGAAATATAACCTACTAAGAAAATAAAAAGACAGCAAATTGTTGACAAGAAGTCTTCATCCTATAAAAACGTGCATTGCAAACTAACATACCTTGTGCAAAGCTTATCATGCGAGGAAATTATATACTAGGGAACAGAGGTGGTTCAGTAATATTATAAACTGATTTCCATAGGTTACTGACTTGCATACCGTAATGCACTGTAATAATAAACTGCAACTACTTTGTGATGCAGCTCGAAACGTTATGCTTATCGATTCTTCCATACAACTCGATTTTTTCTCAATAGACGATAATGTTGGTTGTTCATAATAAATCGAGAGAAATTTACAAAAATCTTGCAATCGAGAATAATTTGGCTTTTAATCTGTGTAGCCTAATATTAAAAAAACATTTGCCTTATTTCTAAATTACAATTATAACCGCTTGTTTCACAACTTAGTTTCACAAGTTCCAGATTCTGACAAGTCACGCCATAGAAAAGTATGTTATCAAAGTTAAAAATATTACTATGGCACGATCTGTCAGCTAGATATTTAGAACTTTAATTGGCACCTGTGAAACTGACCATTAATGTAATTTCGTCAAAATTATCGGATAAGCATTTTTAGCCACCATCGAAAAATCCGTGTAAAAATGTATAGATTGTAAAACGCTTAACCCTTCGCCGAGGGGTGGTCGATGAATGAATTAGCGTTATCGGGTTATGTTATACGGCTTATCTTAAAGTTTATTACGTGCCTGCCTGAAACACAAGTTATTTATAATCTAAGTAACAAAAATAAAGTCGTTACCGAACTTATATATTTTCGTAAAGGAAAATGATACTAAGTTTGATTGGATAAGCGTGAATTTTATCACTTAAAAAGTAAAACTAAAGGCGATCTGTATGTATTTACATGTCATTCTGTTGATAGGCACATTCAATTGCAATACGACAGCTCATACATTCAAATATGCAGTACATAGTTACTTGATTGAGCTTATTTTATACATGAAGTGCCAAAATAAATTGGATTCTATCAACAGTCAACACCCTGTCAATAATTTAAAACGTATCCATTTTGTTATTATATTTTTGTGCGAAGATTAGAGATCGTTAAGTCGTCGGCTCTAAAGAGATGGACCTTTAGAGCTCTGTCAGGATTAGTCTCAGAGGAATGAGAACATTAGGTAAATCGAATTACGTGTTCCAACTGGTCTAGTTTGTAAGTAGATGCAATCCGAGTTGGGAGACATGTAGCTTGTTTCGACAAACATAATTATGCAAATAGTTAATTAAGTTTAGTAGCAGTTAGCTCTTTATGGCTGCAGTTACGATTCACGATTCTTGTACAGAAAACAAAAGGGTAATAAATGGTTGTTCAAATTTTATCTGCAAACGGTTTCACCTTTCCTCCCGTAGGAACTACTCGGTGCACTCCAATAAAAAGTACCCTATACCCTTCCTCGACAAATGAGCTATCTAACACTAGGAAAAGAAACTACATAACACTAAGAAACAACTACACTAAGAAAGATTTTTTCAAATCGGACCAGTAGTTCCTGAGATTAGTGCGTTTAAGCTATATACATATACTAGCTTCCGCCAGCGGTTTCACTCGCATCCCGAGGGAACTACTTCGCAAACCCGGATAAAAAGTATATATATACCTATAACCTTCCTGGATAAATGGGCTATCTAACACTTAAAGAATTTTTCAAATCGGACCAGTAGTTCCTGAGATTTGTGCTTTCAAACAAACAAACTCTTCAGCTTTATAATATTAGTATAGATAAGATAGATAGATTGAGATATGGAAAATGGCCCTTTAAAGTTTACCGTTGCATGTTGATATCAGTATGAACCAAGCGCTACCTAAAGTATAAAGTGCTAAGATCTCTTTGATCGTATGATCCTGTATAGATTCCCTTACCTAAGATACTAAGCAAAACTAAGTTAGTAACAGTTTTCCTCGGCAATATGTATCCACTTTGTGAACTGTAATCTCGACCAACACATGTCTCAAGTGCTCCGGAGAGCCGCTTTAGTTCCGCTAAGAGATTCTTATCGGAAAAGAGATAAAAGTAAAAACCCAAGGTTGTCTTCTGAGGTTATAATTTTATCTATTTTCTTAGAAGACCTTGATTTTTAGGGTTCGGTGCCCAAAGGTTAAAACTGAAATTTTCACAGGTTCTGGTGATTTATTACTGAACCCACTTTAACAATAAATACTATAATAAAATAAGTATGTTAGGGGGGGGAGGTAATTTTTGTACTGAACCCTTCATGTGCGAGTCTGAGTCTCTCTGCCGCCGATAATTTTTCTTTTAAGTTTTACCTACTTACATGAAAGTGAAAGGAAAATTGTTTTCATATCTAATACCAAACTTTTATGTAACAACAAATTCATGGCTGAAGCGAGGTGTCTTCAATTAAATTGAATTCGAAACAATTTACAATAGGATTGGCGTAACTTGGCGTCGTTTCGCGAGCGACCAACAAAAAACAATAAATCTACGTAAAACATTGCTTGTTAATTAAATACTTTCGGTAGAACGGATTAACGAATTTTATTAGTAGATAACCGATATCTTTAAGTTGTACTGATCACAAACACGACTGTTATAAACGGTGTTTTAAGTTCGATTGCCGTGTCAGGATTACATTACGGTTTTTATTTCACAAAACTTTCAAAAGTCTGCAGTATAAAGTAAAAAAAAATATCATGAGAAATGGGTATTAATGTATAAACCATATCTATATTTCATACGTGGAGAGAATAATCAAAATTGGGTACCTACTTAAACTTATTTATAGATTGACTCAAAATCCAAGCAGTCAAATTCCAGTTATGCATTTTTACTATCCTATTATTCAAGACTATATCTAAATTTCTACAATGTTCTAGAATACCAGCGAACAGTCAGCATTATTAGCCGAAAAGTGAAGCTTATCCGAACTGCATTAGGCTTTCAATCCTAACAAGCGACCGAGAGTTCACTAGCAATTTTACCAAATTCCCACCTAACGTGCACGAACATTGACGCTAATGCTATAAGGCCCATTTTACTCTGACCCATTGTGACGGTAACGTGTGGCGAGGTAATCAATCAAGGCGTGAAATCACACTCGAAGTGGTTCAACTTTCGACCTTATTGCTGTCACTCCCTTCCAGTGGTGTGAACGAAAAAAGGCTTAGTTTAGTAATTGATGAATGTGCTTTTTATTGGCATTTCAAGTTTGGAATGCCTCGCTTGTGTAATTGGAATTAATTTATTCAGAATTAATTAGAGTCTCAGCCAATCAAATTGTGGCAATCAAGGACCAAAAACTGATTGACTTAAATGTATCTGTGGGCAAAAAAGAGCTTGAGTACATCCAAGAAGTAATTTGCGGTTGAAGGAAGGAGGATTTATTTAGAAAGAAGGTAAATAAACTAGCTGAAGACTTGTCCTATATGCCTCTTTTATAATATCCGAATACAGATAGACCCAGCTGATGAGCGTAGTGTAGTGTTTTTTAAGAAACTCCCTTGAAAAATATCCGACTTAGTATGAGAATACTAACCATGTCTGCTTATTAATTTACATTTACACAGTTACAAGAAACGCTGATAAGAACAAGTTTTCACGTCTTTGATATCTTCATGGTAAATTGTAGCATTCCACCTCAATCAGCATGAACCGCAAAATTGTATTAAACCTCACAATCTCAAAGATGTTATCTAAAACTATAACTACAGGGCTGACATTATAAATGGTCTAGCATTATGGCGGCCCAGCGGAGTTCCGTTCTACGGAGCACCCTAGTGTGCTGAAATATCAACGTTCAATTACATTGACGAAGAGGTTCATGGCTTTGGGAAATCGGGTTTAAAAATTGTAGTTCAAAAATCGAACTGTATTTTCATTTATTTTTCTAGTTTTTTTTTAAACGGTTAGAAGCTGTAAGTAAAAAATTAATACAAATCTTCTGTTAAAATAATTCTTGAAAATTCTCCTCCTAAGGTAAACTTGTTTTCAAGTAAAGCACTTTATGTTGTTACAGTTTATTTACCACTAGCTTCTGCCCGCGACTTCGTACGCGGAACATGTCGCTTATGCCAGCGATAACGGGTCATCAAAATGAAAAATCTTAAACATCTAATCTGATGTCGAATTCTAGGAGCCCGGGGAAACGATGGGTTGCGCGAGACGATTCGAGATGTTTCAGACTTATCATACCATTGCATTGCATTGAGTGCCTTTTTAGAATGTATGGATAACGCCATCTATCGGCAAAAGTGAACACTTATCGGACCTAGTTACGCGAGAGAAAGCTACATAAAGCTGTACGTGTGAAAAACAGCGACACCGTCACAAAACGAAGGGCAGAAACAGCTATAATTTTCATTAATTTAGCATTCACTGACGGAGTTTCATAGACACTTACCCCCCCCTTTTTCACCCCCGTTAAGGCAGAATTTCCAAAAATCCTTATTGCGTCATTCTTAGTTTTTAACCAAATAGCCAAATATTAATTTTAATCGAATTAGCTTCAAAACTGACGGAGTTTCGTACAAACTTACCCCCTCCTTTTTACCCCCTTAAAGAGCGAATTTCCAAAAAAATATAGCCTATATGTTATTCTGACATATAAGGTATATGCCTGCCAAGTTTCATCAAAATCCGTCCAGTGGATCCTGAGATTAGCGTGTGCAAACAGACAAACAAACATATAAATATAGGTACCAACATTCTGCGCCCCGCGCACCGATTACCACGCGCCCCACCATCCACACGTCCCGCATTTCGAGTGAGTCCGGACATTGTACCTATCATTGTATCATCGATATAAAATATGTACCGAACTGTCTCTGTGCGTATTAAAAATATTACTTCCCGAGGGAACAACTTCCCGTACCCGGATAAAAAGTAGCCTATGTTGTTCCTCAAGGTGTATTCTATCTCTGTACCAAATTTCATCAAAATCGGCTCACTGGTTTAGGCGTGAAAGCGTAACAGACAGACAGACAGACAGACAGACAGACAGAGTTACTTTCACATTTATAATATTAGTAGGGATATTTACAGGACGTTGTCATGGAAAATATAAAAGCAACTTGATGCACTTCTATATTTAGGTCAACTTCGAAAGAATATCTAATGGCCAGGAACATTATCTATGTAATTCCAAATTCAAATATGACACATACGTACTTCATATGTTTAGAGCGACTTAATACTTGATAACTAAGAACATTATTAGCCAACCACAATCGGCTTTAAGTTCCAAGTTGCGGTAACAACTTAATTGTCTTGCGGGACTGTTATAGGATTTCTTGGACAATATTATTACTGTCTGTGAAATGTTTACGACTTAATTGAAGCTTTATGAGGTTATGAAATGCGATAACATCTGTTTGTAGGTACTCTACAAATAAGACACGCCTCACGCGTGCTAAAGTTATTTCACCAAGTAAAGGTGATCCCACCAAAAACATTCTGTAAAAAACTAGCCAATTCTCGCTGAAGCTGCTTGTTTATCTCTAAAAAGTAATAAAATCTAGACAAAGTCGTGCTGAGTCTAAGGATTCTTACTGCG
>NWSH02000519.1:4386793-4478517 GCA_002382865.2 Heliothis virescens
CTAATGGCCTACCCATCTTCCAAGGAAATAACGTCATCCCGTCTGGTCTCTTACCATCGTCGCGTACCAAGCCATTTGGTTCTAGTACGGCTGGTACCCCGACGGCAACAAGAGCACGACGTATGATGTCGTTGATGTTTGCGTGCCGCGCAATACGGCCCGCGCTACGGCTGCACGACAGGCCGTGGTGTCCGAGGCTGGTGACAGCCTCACCACAGTGGCAGCGATGAGGAGAACAACAGACTGCTCCTAAACGTAAGCAAGTAGCAAGGCGGAAAGTTGCATCGTCAAACATGGTGCCAATGTTTGACGATGGTAGTGCCTGAAGCCATAACCCCGACTCCCATCTACCCACAGCCAGTAGGCGGGCTCGCTCAGCAGGAGTAGTTGCCGTTTCAATTAAACTATTCCCGATTACTCTGCAGAGCGGCTCATCCCACTGTCGTTGGGAAGATGGGTTGTTGGGTAAGTCTGTATTCGGACAAGTAATTTTCCAGGCGTCCATAGCCTCGGATATGTACGGTACCTCAAAATCAACCAGTGTCGGAGCAAGAATGTTCCTGGCTAATTTCTCAGTACCGTGAACCGAGGATATGAAAGCCGGTAAACTAATACTAGTAATTTTGCGGACGCCGAGACCTCCCATGCGGATGGGCAATGTGGCTTGCAGCCAGGCTCGGTCGTCCAGGGCCACATTGAGAATGGAACTGAGGGTATGGCGAATAATTTTATTTGAATTTGATTGAGCTTCATTAAATGGTATGAATATCATATGACTGATTAATAGATGAAGGAAAACATCTCGAGGAAACCTGGACTATGAAGTCCGAAATCACTAACCCGCTTTGAGCGTGGTGATTAACGCTCAAACCTTCTCTGTGTGAGAGAACGCCTGTGCCCAACAGTGGGATGAAAAAAGGCTAATCATGAATGAGTCCCATTATTATTAATGAGATGCCTAGAACATTTGTAATTTAGGCGGATTTGGCTGAAAATTATGTGTACGGGGTCACGGACCTATCACCACGCTGACCTAGGAACATGTAAATACGGATGATGGTTGATAAACGGTACAGTATCACCAACAGTGTGTATATGCAATCACAATGTAGGCCGTAAGTATATCGATCAATAAATTATTTACGGTTACTTGAAAGTCATACTGAAAATAATGGCCGCCCTTTCGAACTTTGCGACCAGAGAATGTAAACTTAACATAAAATTCATATAACTTTGAAAATATTCATAATAAAAGGCTTATTTTGAAAATGTAATTTGAATGAGTAGGTACTGAGTACATTGGAGAATGTTCAATCCAATTTTAGTTTTCATACGTATGAAAAAGTTTTATGTGGTTGACTTTATTTCTTTATTTTTTTCGCGCAATGTAAAATACTATTAATTGTAAGTACGTATGTATATAGAATTGGAACTGCATGCATCCATTTTTCAAAAAAGGCTAGGCCTATAATGACCTCATTATTTACGAGCTAAACAAAAATCTAACCACTCATTCAATTTCCGGGCAGACCTCCATTTCCGTATAAAATCCATCATAGAGTCCTTTTATATATGCATCGTGGGCGGCCATTTTTATTCATTTATTGGCTATCGGCTACTCCCTCGCTCAGCTGTAGCCGGTCTCTGAGTCCGGCCGGTGTTGCCACATCGTATGAGTTTTCAACGGAACATTTTAGTGTGAAATATTTTAGCAACGAAAATTGCAATGGATGAAAATGATAATCGATGAATCCTTAAATACGAGTATAAAGAAATAGAAAATCTGCACCATTGCCTATTAACAACAAACTATGTTTTTACGTGAATTAAGTAAATAATTGAAAGTATGCAGTTTGCGGATGTTAACTTTGATAGAAAAAGTAACCAGCGTCTATCTAAGGTACAGGTAAAAAATAAGTAAAAAACCCTTATCCTTATATTTTCATCTTACCAAACCTCTGCAACGAACAACAAATTGGCAGAATTGAAATGAATGTAGGTACGATTCCTCCTTAAGCCGAACCATAAATAATAATACCTAGTTATCTTCACAAAAAACGCTATCATTGCCGCAACATTATTAGTCTGGTTTCCATCAGACAACTAATTACTGGCTGTTGTAGTCGTTAGGGTCAGCGCAGACCGAATTGCAAAATGCTCGCGCATGGTCGACCAAAATTTAAACTGCTCGAGCATGCAGGCGGCATGCTCGACAATGCGCGAGCCATCTCTATCTGTCTCTGTCTGGGTTACCCGGCGGCGGGTGTGCTTGATCAGTTTGCTGCTCGAGCACGCTCGCGCATGTAGAATGCATACTCGAGCACGCAGTCGGCTTGCTCGAGCATGGTCGAGCATCAAATTTGGGCGTGTATTCAATTTTGCGAAGTCTGATAATAATCATAAGATTTTTTTTTCAATAATCTCAGTAAATGCTCTGCTCTGCTCTGCTCTTGGTGCGCGCTGACGCTTAAGCTGCAAAGGTACAGGTGGCCTTTGTAACTGACTCAAATAATTACAACTTTGTCAACGTCTGTTTTCAAGTATACATACATCTAGGTACGAGTGTAGTTTTAGAAACGATACTAATTAGAATGTTAGTACAATGTAGTTTTGTTACGCGAATTTGTTTAAGCAATGTAGAGGTACAGACGACAGCACATCAAGTTACCACAATCTGTCAAATTTCTGCAATAGATTTTCAACCTTAATTAATGTTAATGTTTGATTGGTAAAATTTTACAGATTCGTATAAGTTGACCTGCTGTCGTCTGAGCATATGACAGAAAGTTAACCTACCCGCATCTGTCAAATTTTACGAATCGAACATTAACCGTCCGCTATTGTGATAAGGTTGAAAATTTGTTGCAGAAATACCTACTTATCACGTTTATCAAAGATCTAAAAAGTCCGGGAGGAAACCATTTATATGTATCTGCCTTTGAGAATCGGTCATCAACAAATCGATCACAAAAAGCTCAGCCTTACCTTTACGATCGATTGCCGAGTGCCTCTGTATCTATCAACCTACATTTAATCAAGCGCAATACATCGGAGGTGCTAGAGGTTATGAAAACACTGAAAGCCACAAAGTTACGGTAAAGAATAACATCGTTAGGAAACTTGAAATAATATTTTAAAAATAACTATTCTTTCTTGGCAACCGTAGTAGCTCTAGCTTATGTAAGCTTCACATTAGAAGTGCCTGGTGGCAAAAATACCACTCTCGAAAAGAACCTTTTTTTACCTTTAATGATAGTCTTACCACATTGTATGTACAAATTACTTTATTTTTTAATTCCAACATGGTATATGTTGTATGTCCTCTCTACAAGACGAAGTGAGCAGATTCGCTGAGCGTCTGTAAACACCTAGTCGAGACATGTAAAGATCTTATCTTATATACACGAATTAATAGAAATGTTTTGTTTCAAATAAGCATTTGCGAAAGATTTGAATGTAGTCTTGTTGTCCTTGTGTACAATAGAATAACTTTATTCGCTAGAGACAATGTATTTAAAAAAAAGTACTCACCTAATATAACTCAAAATTGGACTATATAATACCAGGCAGTTAGTGAAAGGCAAAAGATCATCAATGCAGACCTCTAGACTTTGTCATTTATATAGATTGAAGTAATTATTTAATAAATACGGAATAAAGAACTGCAATGCTACAAATCTTGGTAGCAATTTACATTCTGCTGATAGAACCGCTTTGCTCCCCTTGGAGAGAACCCACTCACGTATAAGGTGATTGCGAGATTTACCCCTTAAATCGTAAGAGTTACCCTAACCGCAATCATTTCAGTTCAGCGTAAATTGATGTATGTCATCTATTCCCGCCTTAATATGGAAAGTTATGCGAGAAAAAGAGTGTTGAAGAGTATTGGTAGAAATAAAGGGCGTTGGGCGTTGATAGATCATTGTTATTGTTAGTATAAAGTACCATGGTTTATGTTTTGGGGTTGTACTCGACTGAAATTAAATCATAGATTTATTTTATAAAGGCAGGACTAACAAAGTTAGTAACAGATATTAAGCTCCTATGAAAAACGTGAGGTGCAACATTCAGGTAATCACAAATTCACCTAACCAATTACAATTTTCAACTTTCTCGTAGTAGATATTAATTTAAATACGTAGCCTAACAATAACACAAAAAAGTTTTCAAGAAAAAAGACGAAGAAATGTATAATTTCCTCGAATTTATTTACGAAGCACGTGTGTTGTTGCTCATCTTTCCGCGAAACTTTGCAAAGATTTATTTACAATCATCTACGGGGACGTAATACGGCTTGCACTCTATTAAAAAGTTTTAATAACCTCGTGCCGTATTCCTGCATGAAGTTCGAAGTAATTTCAACCTTTTGAACCTATTTGGGAAATACTATTGCTACCGAAGAGAAAAAATACGGCAACTCTGTTGAGCTTTTTAGTTTTTTTTTACTACGATGTTTGTAATTTGTTTGGGGAACATCGTCATGTGTTTGTATAAATATTACGATCTTTTGTACTTATAAAGAAACATAGGCCCATCAACAGATATTCGTATTAAAACGGTATAATTTGAAATTAAATTCGTATATTGTGTATCATACACAACTGCCTCGTTGGTCTAGTGGTCGCATAGCCGACTGCTGATCACGAGGTCTCGGGTTCGATTCCGGGACGGGCCGAAATCGCTTTGTGGGTTTTCGAAACTTTCACAAAGCAGCCCGGAGTTGGAAGTTGGTGATTGATTCACCCGTGCATCGGAGAACACGTTAATGTCGGTCCTGCGCCTGATCTCTCACCGGTCGTGTCGGATTGCCGTCCCATCGGGTTATAAGAGTGAGGGAATAGGGAGTGCACCTGTGTCAGCGCAAATGCTTGTGCACTATAATATATCCTGCGCAGCTGGTTGATCTCCTTATATGAGAACAGCCGCCGTGGCCGGCAATCGGCTAGGACGCCATCATCATACACTAAAAAATCACCTATACAATCTAAACATATATCGAACCACAAGCACCTATATCTCATAAAACCCTGAAACGAAACCATATCAACATCTAGAATTGCCAAAAATAAAACAACCAATCGGTTTCCTTATATAAAAGAACCCGATTGATGGAGAAGTGACGCGTAATTCGAGAATTCACTCAGAACGATTTAAAAATGCCTCCAAAGAATAATAAATGAGGGCTGCTCATATACAGGGAAGTTCTATATGAAAAAAAGGCAATTTGTCGACCTTCGACACTCGCGTTAACGCGGAGTGCGTACGCACTTGGTATATTTTATGAAGAAAAGAAATGTACCAAGTTCGTACGTACTTTCAATTGGACGAATTCGGCGCTTTGAATATTTTTGCAGTTCTGTCGCTATACTTATTACTGACTAGCTGTTGACTAGCTGTTTTCCCGTGGTTTCACCCACATCCCGTAGAAACTATTGCCTGTGCCCAGACAAGATATAGCATATGGTACTCAGGGATAGTCTAGCTTCTCAACAGTGAAAGAGCTTTTTTAAATCGGTCCAGTAGTTTCAGTCTTTATAGTAAAAACAAGAAAATGTTTCCTTTTTATTTTATTAGTATAGAAGAAAACTATTTTTGACAAAAATAGATAAAACTTTTTGAAATGTTGTAAAAAAATTGAATTTATACAAAAAATATTAATAAGCTACTGCTATATATAGGTTTTATTAGACATTGCTTTTAGCAATATTTTAATAGGGCTCAGTTTTTCTATAACGTTTCTAACTCTGTAGCATCAACATACCTGCCCAGGTTCAGACGCTGGCCATAACTTAAATGTTTAGGTATTCGAGAAACACTAAGATCGATTAGGGTCACCCATACATTAACTTCAGCTTAATATTTATGAGTAGCAAATGTTATTACCCATTATGCGTAAGGATGTTATTTATTGCCTGCTTTAGTTTATGATAAAGTTGGTTGCTATCGACGTTACCTTAGTCCAATAAAGAGAATGGGAGGACCAATTTCAAAGAAAGAGGTTTCTAGAAATCTTTATAAATCATTGGCCAACAAAAATAATCTTAATCTCTGTAGGTGGAAATGTTACCCCCTGTTATATTACTGGAATGCGATGACGTCATCGATAGAACTGGCTTGTCCCATTTGGACCCGTAGCCCACGCATAACACCTCCGCGGACTGAATTTGTCGGAATGGGCCATTGATATCCATATACCACACATAAAAACGTTTTGCTGGCAAAAACGTAAATACATAATCAAAACAGACTACCCATCTGCCTACTCCAGAATAAAAAATCTATTTAAAATTAAATTGAATTCTGAAAAATAGAACCGTTTAAAAGAAGGATTGACGTAAATCATGTCTTTTGTAGCCTTCATTTTAATACCTTCAAAGAGTGTTCTAAAACTGTTATGCAAAATTGTTTCTATCCGTCGCCCCTTCATGCTACGCTGATAATGTTAAAGTTCACGCCTATCGGAACGCCATCGCTTTTATTAATAGACCTGCGAGACTGAATTAAAAGATTACGGTGGGCTTTTTATTTGCCAGCAAGTGTAAGACTGCTCGGTTTTGTTAGTCATCATCTACCTAGCGTTTTCCAAATATGTTGGGGTGGGCTCCCAGTCTAACCAGATGACTATTTGTCAGACTTTCTGGTTTCTGATTTATTTCAATGGTTATGATTTGTTAGGGTTCCGTACCCAAAGGGTAAAAACGGAACCCTATTACTAAGACTTCGTTGTCTGTCTGTCTGTCTGTCTGTCTGTCTGTCTGTCTGTCTGTCTGTCTGTCTGTCTGTCTGTCTGTCTGTCTGTCTGTCTGTCTGTCTGTCTGTCTGTCTGTCTGTCTGTCTGTCTGTCTGTCTGTCTGTCTGTCTGTCTGTCTGTCTGTCTGTCTGTCTGTCTGTCTGTCTGTCTGTCTGTCTGTCTGTCTGTCTGTCTGTCTGTCTGTCTGTCTGTCTGTCTGTCTGTCTGTCTGTCTGTCTGTCTGTCTGTCTGTCTGTCTGTCTGTCTGTCTGTCTGTCTGTCTGTCTGTCTGTCTGTCTGTCTGTCTGTCTGTCTGTCTGTCTGTCTGTCTGTCTGTCTGTCTGTCTGTCTGTCTGTCTGTCTGTCTGTCTGTCTGTCTGTCTGTCTGTCTGTCTGTCTGTCTGTCTGTCTGTCTGTCTGTCTGTCTGTCTGTCTGTCTGTCTGTCTGTCTGTCTGTCTGTCTGTCTGTCTGTCTGTCTGTCTGTCTGTCTGTCTGTCTGTCTGTCTGTCTGTCTGTCTGTCTGTCTGTCTGTCTGTCTGTCTGTCTGTCTGTCTGTCTGTCTGTCTGTCTGTCTGTCTGTCTGTCTGTCTGTCTGTCTGTCTGTCTGTCTGTCTGTCTGTCTGTCTGTCTGTCTGTCTGTCTGTCTGTCTGTCTGTCTGTCTGTCTGTCTGTCTGTCTGTCTGTCTGTCTGTCTGTCTGTCTGTCTGTCTGTCTGTCTGTCTGTCTGTCTGTCTGTCTGTCTGTCTGTCTGTCTGTCTGTCTGTCTGTCTGTCTGTCTGTCTGTCTGTCTGTCTGTCTGTCTGTCTGTCTGTCTGTCTGTCTGTCTGTCTGTCTGTCTGTCTGTCTGTCTGTCTGTCTGTCTGTCTGTCTGTCTGTCTGTCTGTCTGTCTGTCTGTCTGTCTGTCTGTCTGTCTGTCTGTCTGTCTGTCTGTCTGTCTGTCTGTCTGTCTGTCTGTCTGTCTGTCTGTCTGTCTGTCTGTCTGTCTGTCTGTCTGTCTGTCTGTCTGTCTGTCTGTCTGTCTGTCTGTCTGTCTGTCTGTCTGTCTGTCTGTCTGTCTGTCTGTCTGTCTGTCTGTCTGTCTGTCTGTCTGTCTGTCTGTCTGTCTGTCTGTCTGTCTGTCTGTCTGTCTGTCTGTCTGTCTGTCTGTCTGTCTGTCTGTCTGTCTGTCTGTCTGTCTGTCTGTCTGTCTGTCTGTCTGTCTGTCTGTCTGTCTGTCTGTCTGTCTGTCTGTCTGTCTGTCTGTCTGTCTGTCTGTCTGTCTGTCTGTCTGTCTGTCTGTCTGTCTGTCTGTCTGTCTGTCTGTCTGTCTGTCTGTCTGTCTGTCTGTCTGTCTGTCTGTCTGTCTGTCTGTCTGTCTGTCTGTCTGTCTGTCTGTCTGTCTGTCTGTCTGTCTGTCTGTCTGTCTGTCTGTCTGTCTGTCTGTCTGTCTGTCTGTCTGTCTGTCTGTCTGTCTGTCTGTCTGTCTGTCTGTCTGTCTGTCTGTCTGTCTGTCTGTCTGTCTGTCTGTCTGTCTGTCTGTCTGTCTGTCTGTCTGTCTGTCTGTCTGTCTGTCTGTCTGTCTGTCTGTCTGTCTGTCTGTCTGTCTGTCTGTCTGTCTGTCTGTCTGTCTGTCTGTCTGTCTGTCTGTCTGTCTGTCTGTCTGTCTGTCTGTCTGTCTGTCTGTCTGTCTGTCTGTCTGTCTGTCTGTCTGTCTGTCTGTCTGTCTGTCTGTCTGTCTGTCTGTCTGTCTGTCTGTCTGTCTGTCTGTCTGTCTGTCTGTCTGTCTGTCTGTCTGTCTGTCTGTCTGTCTGTCTGTCTGTCTGTCTGTCTGTCTGTCTGTCTGTCTGTCTGTCTGTCTGTCTGTCTGTCTGTCTGTCTGTCTGTCTGTCTGTCTGTCTGTCTGTCTGTCTGTCTGTCTGTCTGTCTGTCTGTCTGTCTGTCTGTCTGTCTGTCTGTCTGTCTGTCTGTCTGTCTGTCTGTCTGTCTGTCTGTCTGTCTGTCTGTCTGTCTGTCTGTCTGTCTGTCTGTCTGTCTGTCTGTCTGTCTGTCTGTCTGTCTGTCTGTCTGTCTGTCTGTCTGTCTGTCTGTCTGTCTGTCTGTCTGTCTGTCTCCACGCTGTATCTCATTAACCGTGATAGCTAGAAAGCTGAAATTTTCACAAATGATGTATTTTCGTTGCCGCTATAACAACAAATACTGAAAATTAAAAAAGTTATATATTAGGGGGTCCCCATACAATAAATTATGAAGACAGTGCAATTTGAATACAACGCCATCTGTTACTCAAGCGTGGAACTACAGCTTGGTACGGAACCCTTCGCGCGCGAGTCCAACTCGCACTTGGCCGGTTTTTAATGTAATTAAGTTTGTGCAACCTCAACTGATTTCGCGATGCAGGATAAGATAGTTTCGTCATCTATGAAAAAGTACCAATGAAACTAATATTCCGAGTAATTTCGTACACATTATTATGAAATTATGATGTTAATATAATTATGATGTTTATGAAATTATGATACCTATTCCTATACAATTGTTGTTTGCTACTGAATTAGACACTTCTTACTTCGTCACTCGCACTGGCTTAATTCCTCGGCCATTCATTTCAAAAGGACTAACATCTACTGGATTATCTTTTAAACAAACAAACGCGAGTAATTTATACAAATACTAGCTGCATTACTTGGCTTCACTCGGGCACCAGTGACTAATGGATCCCTGCCACTCCCTATATTGAGTTTTCTACTTGACAGGTGGTTTTATCCTGCCAAGTTTCTTCTAAAGGGAAATAACAAAAACAAACATTCTACATCAAGATTTAAAACAGTCCTCCAAAAAATCCTCTGAAAATCGAAACAAAAATCACAAACGAAATATATTTCAAATATTTTTTTGCCAATTTTGAAATAATCTCAAGTATGGAAAGCTGAAGAAGTATATTTTTGTAACTTTGTATCGGTAAATAATTCAATGCAGATATAAAAAAAGCTATAGGTATGGAAGCACCAACTTCAAAATTATTTCGAATTCTGAGGTTAAGCACTCTAAGGCCAAAACAATTGAACAGCGACGTTTCTTCGAAGCATTTCACTAGGCCACGAAGGTGAAAGGCAGCTATCGGCAGTATCTAACGGAAATTGCGCCCCCAAGCCAAGGGTCGATCTAATCTGATAGTTGCGTGTACCGCGCAGATCATTAGCACTATCCACTGATAGTTCTACCTTTGCTTTCAGGGTTTGTGAACCGGGGGCACGCGTGACATGACGGCTCGGTGAGACGTGAGTAGGTTATGCGTAGGTGTAAGAGATGGCGAGGTTGTTTTCAAATGTAATCTTTTTTGCTAAAGATAATTAAATTACGAGTTTTCAACTTTTGTTTCTGAACAAATAAGTGAATTACTTAACTGAATTAGCTACTCCAGTGGCTAATACGAAGAAGTTGAGAAAAGTAGGTTAAATTACAGAATCATGAAATCAAATTATCATCATCATCGTCAACGTTTTTACTGTTCCACTGCTGGGCACAGGTCTCCTCTCCACACAGAAAAAATAATTAAGACAAATTACCAAACACAAATTTTCTTTAACTGTGACGCCACAAATAAAGGGCCAGCAATCCTTTAACCCAAATGTTTATGATCCCTGCACTACATTTACGTTATAAGCTCTATGTAAACATTTGGTGACCACTTGTCACACTGTCAGTGACCTGCATTTAAGCCTGCCCTCGTTTAGATAGGCGATAACATCTGCTTTAGGGGGAATCGATTGCAACAAGCGTATTTTTTCCTCTAAAAGAGGTGTCCTGTTTTTACAACATACAGCATGGATCTATACTTTGTACAGATATAGGTAATTAGAACTTAGTTGCTAACAGAGTAAATTCAACGGTGTGTTCGACCATATACAACTTTCTGAAAGAAAACTAACTAGGTAAACTAAGGCCGTCACTATAAATTATATTATGTTTTTTCAATCACATTCTATACTTAACAATTTTAAAAAAACTTCCTCCTTTTAATGTTGATTACAAATACACAGAGTTCAAACTAGTGAATATTTCAAATGGGAATTCCTGTTCGCATCATATTAAATAATTCCCAACATGACACACATTACAGTGGACTTTCTGAACTATGAAATTGTTACGAATATATTTCACAAATAATCAATTTCCCTACCGAACCTTTTGGTAAACAAAGGGAAAATCACTGAAATTCCATATACAACTACACTGAAGCCTTTGTAAAATAGCAACGACCAGAGTCCACCGCATGGGTGCTTTCAACTTGATGTTGGTGTGGTTGCCCGTCAATTAGCTGTACCTTTGATATTAATATAACGACATTGATATTCATAATGTACGCTTATTGACCTTTATTAATTAGCCTGTAGGTGTGTCATCGCCTAATTAATTGTTATTGGAGATCGTAAAATTGTAACTCTGTTGTGAACTGCTGTAGAATGTTTGAGAGATTTTTCCAAATTATGTTGGGGTCAGTTTCCAGTTTTAATCGAATTCAGCCAGGTATAGGTTTGTCAAATTTTACCAATCAAACATTAACCTACCACCATTATGATAAGGTTGAAAATTTATTGCAGAAATTTGACAGATCATAGACTGCTTGATTAAAGGTGCTTTTCGAAAATTGTCATTTTAGTTAGAAACACATTATTAGTGTAAGTGTTCTATACAACTTGCAATCTCAGTTTCGCCTAGCGAGTCTAAAATATTATACTTACTCCATTTTGAAATAAACTTAAGTTTTTGAAGAACAGCTTAGCCATACCCACGCAACTTCCACAGCTAACATTATTATAACGCTCTCGAAAGAAAGTAAAAACTTTTTCACTTTTGATAAATTGCCTCAAATCTGCTCGTTTGAGCACATTATACAAGAATACTTTTGTGAACTAGTTATAAGGTGGTACGAAATAAAAAGTCTGTGGGCAGAAAAGCCTGTTTTTGCTGTAGGCGTATATTTTTCTTTGTGGAAAAATAATAAGCAGTAGGCGTTGTTGAACATGATATGAATTGATAAAACATCTCGCATCGCTACACATTTAATTTCACACCTTTCATACTTAACTATATTTTTTCCTTTTTTATTAGAGAGAACACCTTTTTAAGTTTACTGAACTGGCGAGCAAATACATTAAACATAATATACTAGCAATACGAGATGAATCCTGAATTTCTATAGACCATTTCGTATGACACGACAGTCGCTAATGCCATATAGATATCTATCATATTATCATCAATCGTAACACATGTAGATCAATATTGAGAAGTGATTTTTCCTCCTATTCGATCTTCAAAAATAAAATATTGCTTCAGTTCTCGGAATAAAATAAGAAGCATAAAACTGAAGTGCCTATGTTCCTTAAATATAACAAACAAAACATAATATTTTTATGTAACAAAAAAATATGTTACAGAGACCAAAGCATCACAAGGAAGTAGGTTAACAAAATATTAAGTTAATAGCAACCTTTGATGTACCATATATGTACTACAATGAAAAAAAAAAAGAAATAATTTGAAGAACGAACATCCCACTCGTTATGTTGGTATTATGTTTCATACCTGTTCCATTCATTAATGTTGGCACACTGTAAACATGTGAAAGGCATAGACAATTTTTACATGTAAGCTTAGTAAAAAAAATAAAAAGAAATTGCCTTTTACGACTGAATATGTCTTATCTTTATTTGAATAGAGCGCTAGTTTTAGCAAAGAGATAAGGTTTTTATTTACTTACATTAGTCTGTGTGGAGTTTGTAAATTATATTTTCACATCAAATTATGTAAGAAAATGATAAAATATGCTTTCAGAGATACCTAGTACATTTTTGTAATTACTTAGTTCATATTGTATCGTTTCAAGAAAAAGTAATTAAAGTTATCCTTTAACACGGGAATATTAACGAAGATTCATAGAATTTACGTAGCAATGCATTGTGACCTTTCTATAGTACCGACTACCAATGCACCTATTTTATGTACAGACAACAGCAGGTTAACGTATAGCAATTTGTTAAATTTTACCAATCGAATATTAACCTTACACTATTCTGATAAGGTAGAAAATCTATCGCAGAAATTTGTCAAATTGTGGTAACTTGATGTGCTGTCGTCTGTACATAGGTACATTCAAATGACTACAACCCTTATCCGCCTACATCTTAATTAAATTTACCTTACTGGCCATAATATTTACACGCTGTGTCTGCCATCATAAAGTCTAACGAACCTTTTTTTTTATTAGATACATAAAGGCGTAATAACAACAAAAACAATAAGTATAAAATTATTATAATCTGGCATGAAAATTGATTGAAACCAAATATTAATATATTTTTCAACCCTCAAATCGCGATCGCGTGCTCAATTAACCCCACGCAGTCTAACACTCGAACACACAAAAGGAAATAAGTTACGAACTTTTCCGAAGTATTCTTACATTTTCCGCAGAAACTAGTGTTATTATTATAAACGCTAAAGTGTGTATAACAAGTTTTACCAGACTGTAGAATTACGTAATTATGAAAAAGCGTTACAATTTTTGAACACATGAAACCTTCTTTACTTCTACACTTAGGGTCAACTCACACTGAGACACGACGCGACGTGACGCGACGCGACGCGCCTTTGATTTAGCGCTGCGCAACGTATCTGAATTCCCACAATTAAATGTGTATCGTTTCGTGTACTGAATAAAGTATATTTTGAGTCGCTCTGTGTAAAATCTGCGTGCGCGTCGCGTCGCGTCGCGTCTCGGTAGGAATGGACCCTTATTTATAATTTCGAGAGCCCTGTTATGTTACTTTATTATAACAAATAAGTATGAGTGCTTTTTTACGTTTGAAGTAAAAAGTGTCTTAAGTACAAAAATACATTTGAAATTCACTTTTTCTCTCAGAAAATGTTGAGTAAAATTGAGTGGAATTTATTTAAAAAAAACATTTTTGTACTGAATCAAAATTCTTGTGCACGTTCTCCAGAGAAAAATATTTCTAAGAGTCTAAAACAAATATTTGAACTACTAATTCGTAATGATCTAATTCTCTTTAGAAGAATTTTGGTAGCTCTTGCGATGATGTTTCTCTTATTAAGTTTATGACAAAAATACGTCAACCAACCATCGCTTTAACTTAAATTCAACGTAATCCCAAATAGTTAAAGGTTGATGAATCGGGTATATTTCACGAACACTTGTATCTCCAATCCTAACAAATAATAAAACAATAGCAACTATAAATCATACCATTCATTTGTTACAATACGCGTTCATACAGTTCAGCGCACAGTAGCCGTCACCACAAAATCGCACGTGCGACAAATATACTCTCTGACGCGGAAACCTGCCTCCCAGCGATTTATTTCACTGAAGAACTTTTGTTCATGTAACAAATGTATGGTTTGGCATGAATATTATATTGTTCGATAAACATATGTAAAGCAATGAGAATTACTCGTCCCTAAAGGCATTGAAACATTGTCAATAATCCAATTTGGTTGTATGAATTTCGGAATTATTTTCGTAAAACAATTAAGCTTTTTATTATACCACTTGTTTGACATGCATTTTTTGTTAACTAATATAACAGTTTAAAATTCTGCCTTTAGCTATAAAAAAATATAAATATTTGAAAATTCTGAAAGGAACAAAAATTTCTTCTTTGAATTGAAATTTGGCTGGCTGGAACCTAAATCCCGCGCCAGGAGACCATGAAATCTTATGGATGAGTCTTGGGGGTGTCCTCAGTTTGCATGTATCGAAGTAACTTCATCAGATAGGGGAGACCGGGGACGAACGTAACACTTTGTACTTGTACCTTCATTTCTGGCTGGGTATTACTGTTATCATAAAATCAATATAACCATGTATAAATTCAGTTCATGTTCTTTAGACTAGTAACTCGATTTATTATATTGTGATGTGTTTTATAGGGAACACAGTTATTTAAAAAATAGTCGTCAGTCGTTACTTTCGACCACATAGGTAGGTCGAAAGTAACAGGTTGTGGGTCGAAAGTAACAAGACATAGGGTCTGCTAATAAATACAATATTATACCATATGCTAATGGATAGTTAATAATATTAACTATTATTAGCGATGACTGAGAATACCTATTATAAACGCAAGAGTAGACAAATAAAATCAGAAAGCTTAGAACTGCTAAGCTATCGGGAATTACACGTGTTATTGTGAGTCAACCATAAAAGATAGACATATGCTCTCGTGGGATATTTTTTATATTATTTTAAGAGGAACATTTTCGTCATACATGATTGTTGTGTAGCTTTAATCATTAAGGTTGCATAGGGTTTGACGCACTTGGTGCACTACTCAACTTGTAAACCATGCTCAAATAGTGAACTTAGCAACTGGTGCACTTCTTAATTGGTGCAATTCGTAAAAGGAGCACTTTTTAGAAAGATTGGAGATTTAAGAAAAAATTGTAAAAATGAAAGAATCTAAAGTAACATGTTACTTTTGTACCCACACGGCTATGTTACTTTCATACCCGACCACATTTTTGACAAAAAGTGCAACAGAACCTTAAAACGGAACGTGCTACTCAAATATGAATTTAAGCAATGTACAATCACTCTAATCAAAAAGGGATATCCAAACATTCAGAATCCTAGCATCCTTTTAGCATTTACGTAGTCTTACTACGTAAATGCTAAATAAGAAAACGTCTAAAAACTGACTTTTGGTTTGTGAAAACACTTATTGTCCTGTCACTCAGCCTAAAAGCGCGTGGCGCACGCGGCGACTGAATGAAATTAAGAGGATCGCTCCCGGCTATCGTCTGACGGGAACACAGCGATGTTCGCTTATTGGATAAATCTACAGAGCCTTTGTTACTTTCGACCCGCCGTTACGTTTGTCCCCGGTCTCCCCTACGCTGATCGATACTTATGAAAATTGAATGCTCATTTTAAAAGCTTTTATTTAACTTGCTCATAGTTTTGATTTTTAGAACAACCAAAATGTTGAAAAACAAATAATCGATAATGTATATCTCGCTATAAAAATGCAAAATCTATTTTATAAAATTCGTTTGACAGCCCATAATAAGAACGTCAATTGATGTTGTCAACTGCCCAATTTCAATTTGTGAGAGCTATAAATAATTTGTACAAATTGCCTTCAACGAAAATGGAATCAGAGTACCGTGATATTAAAAACGTACTTTATAAAAGGTCCCTTCTCGTTCCGAATCCAGCAGCGATAAAAACAAAGATTGATTAGGAATTCAGTTCAGGTCCAATCAATCATTCGTTCCACTGTGAAAGCAGGGTTCGCATATCTCGTGTGAACAGAACCTTAGCTAATTATGCACATAATTATCGAAGTAAAGATCTACTGGTTTCGATTAATGTTTTAATTTTAAGAGTCTGTTCATTTTATACAGGAAATCAATACAAATTATGAAGTTAACGCCATCTTGTGGCGGAAATATTAAATAAGCAATTCCTATATTTAAACATGAATTAGTTGCAAAGACCACGTTCCTTTCTCAAAAATCATGCCCATGCGAAGCGAAATATTTATAGCGACGAGTCGACGCGAAAAAACAAAAGCACATAAATTTTCCTTTTTTGAATCAAACACAGGACAAAAAATGCTCACACATTTCAATACTAGGAAACATCAATAACCTTTTAGAGAGGCGCTATTGCATCTGATGACGACCATTCATTCTTGGTAATACAAAATTGAGTTTACAGTCTATTTGCAGTTGAAATATTCCAGTAAAAACACCAGAGCTTTCACAGTAGATAACAGGAAAGCGTTCCATTTGAAAATAACGCTTTTTTACTGTTTTTTATTCGATATGAAATGGTAGAAATGGATTTGGTGCGTCATCACGGTTTGTTTACGATAGGTTAATGCAGTATTGAAGATTGATTGCTATATACTCTTCAAAGAAATTTGAAATTATCGTTATTTACTTCAAGCTTTTATCGAAAAGAAATCAATAAACATGAAAACTTTTCGATAAAAAGAGACGGTATTTCGGTTTTAACAGAACCTTTTATGCAAATTTTAACACGAAAAACTACTGTATTAAATTTACCATTATTATAAGTAAGGGGTTAGGTACCGAATAAGGGCGGGATGGACCTCAAAATCTACATAACAAATCTAAGCTCTTTTCTTGCAAGCAAAACAATTTTGACTCTGCCTTGAAGTAGTTGTGACTGAAAACAGATTTACATTTTTCACACTTCACAAACATTTCTAACTTCATTATAATGATTTATTAAAACCAATTATTATTCGAAGTTGTATTTTCTTCTTTATATTGATGAACTGAATCCTAAAAACCTAAAATGAAATACGAAAACCTTCTTCGAGAGGGTTTCATCATCCTCCACATTTAGGCTTCCTTAAATAAATTACATTGGGGATACAAATCCACAACCGAGGCAAATGGCTATTTTCCTAACATTAGCTTGAACGTTTTTTCAGTTTTTCATGATTCATGTTTCATGGAAGGGTCTAGTTAAATACAATCGCATGAAATAATCTGAGTACTTGCTTTAGGACAAGGTGATCGTTCCTTTAAAAAATGTGTATATTGACTTGAGTTATTGATTATATTACTGTTATGAATATTATTTTATGCTTATTTAGTTAAATAACAGAGCAGTTACATGGTATCAAAAACTAATAAAAAAACAATTCCAATCCAATATATGGATACCAGAAATATTTCCCCTATCCATCTCCCATTTCTCAGAAAACCCGATCATGTGTTCGAACCAAAAGGCGTGTCTCAATTCACCGTTGGTTACCATCGGCACTTAATCGGAAAACTTCGGTTGACATCGGGTTTTTGCTCCGTCAATCACCATTAGATATTATTAGGTGTGGCAATAAAGGATTTTGGGTAGGGCTGCCCCAAAAGTAGGCTATTTTCGGCTTATAGATCAATGCTGGTTCATGTAGGTAATATAAAAAAATGGCACGGTCATAAGTCGAAACTGAGAGCACCAAGAACTTAGTACGTTTTATTAAAAGTGCTTAGTTGTTATGATGGTTTAGGTCACTGGTATAGATTAAGCCTGAAGTTGTTTTTATCTAATAACAATCTTAACTACTGTGTTTGATGATAAATTAAAAAAGAATCCCTAATTAACATAGTAATTTCTAAGTATCAACCCTACAATCCGAAATTACTCTCAATACCCTCTTTGTCTTTGTATTGACGATTAACTCCAACTTTTCCCTGACAGGGGTCTGAAACGCCATCGAGATTGCGTGCGAATATAAACAAAACGCCTTAGCAATATTCGGCCTAACTTTAAGAGCACATAATATCCATGTGCTCAAAATCTGCCCAATGGGAACGAGGAATGTTTGTGGACATATTATTTTTTTAAAAGAGTGTCTATGGAGTTCCTTGCCGGCTCTTCTCCATGAGACCAACTTTTTGGAACCGTGCAACTAGTGTGACGTTTCATAGGAGCCTGCAAAGGCCTATTTGAAATAAAAACATTTGACTTTGACTTTGGTCTGATATCTTTTTCAGTTTAGAGTTTTTGCCTATGGGCAATCTCCTTTTTTTGTTGGGTTATTTTAGAAGTTTGGAGACGAGAGTATTAAAGTTATGATAATGACGAATAAAATAGTTATGAATCAAAGAAATTGTAGTTCAATTATTTCAATTTGAATTATTTTATTATTTTTAAATAAAAGCTAAAATCTCTCTCTCTCTCTTTATCGCCATATTTTTTGTCTGTTATATCTCAATCTTTTGATATCTTAAAGTTTTAAAAAGTTTTTAGCTTATAAATCTATACTAATATTATAAAGCTGAAGAGTTTGTTTGTTTGTTTGAATGCGCTAATCTCAGGAATTACTAGTCCGATTTGGAAAATTCTTTCAGTTTTAGATAGCCCTTTTATCGAGGAAGGCTGTAGGGTACTTTTACGCCGAGTAGTTTCCAGGGGACGCGGGTGAAACCGCTGGCAGAAGCTAGTGTTTTATAAACACTCAAAACATACGAATTCATCCTATCACCAATTCATGTGCCATTTTTTTCAAGTGCACATAAAAGCCTCACATTTATCAGGCCTTCATAACAGGCGTAATATTGATATATAACATACAAAAATAATCACAGCAACAGGTAAGCCTGCTTAATTTATCAGTTTATCTCGCGAACATTGATAAAAACGGGCGTGACAACTTGCGACACAGATTCGCGTACATTATTAATGGGCCTATCGATTTTTATTGAATGTGTTTCGACAAAATATCCAGCTTTATTGTTCGTTAGATATTTATGGAGGTAGAAATATATTGTGAAGAAGTTTAAGATGTTGATTGTTCCGAAATATTGATGTATACAGATGGATGTTAGTGTCACTTCTATTGCGATGGTCGCACATCCTACTAATAATATAAATGAGAGAGTTTGTGAGAATGTATGGATGTATGTTTGTTACTCTTTCAAGCAAAAACGAATGGCCTAATTTTGATGAAACTTGGCAGTGATACAGCTTATATACAATTTTTTATACGGGTGTGGAAAGTATTTCCCTCGGGAAGCGGCTGAAACCGCTAGCGAAAGCTAGTAATAAACTAAATGCGCTGGGTATTAACACCCTTAGCTAGAAAATGCAGTGTGGGCTTTATCGATGCACACATAACTTTTTAATGTCTAGGTTTGAGAATAAGGATATGGCATGATAAAGAGATAGCATATTTTAGTGCTCACCATCAATAAATATTTCTGAAGATTGAAAACTGCAACTTGTTGCGTTCAGTGTTTCTCTTTATTTAGGTACCTATACCATAATCGTTTTCTTTTTAAACGGTTTTATTCATATTTGTGTACATAAGCACTGTTTTCTAAAATTAAGAAAATAAAAATCACCCAGCCAACTCCTAGCAATAGCTTCAGAACTTAGTAAAAAGACTCCACAGAAATAAGCTGGAATAAGACAAACTAACTTTAGAACACGTGAATTATTTATAACTTCAATGTAGAAGTAGATAGAAGTAGGCTAGGAAGAAAAGAAATGCAGGTACCTAAGTTACCACTAACTTTCAGTAAGACTTTTCAGTAAGTCACTAACTTTAAAAATAAACTTGAGATATTTTCGTAATTAGTTACTTAATCGACACAAAGCCAAACCTGACGATAATGAGTCATAAGTATACTGTACTATTTCTTAGGACCCGTTTCACAAGTTCAAATTCTAGATAACTATCTGACAGATAATGGCATATAAATGTATTTAATTTTGACTACTTTATCAAGAACAATCAGATACTTAAATATCTAGAATTTCATCTGGAACCTATGAAACTGGCCCTTAGGGCTATAAAGATGACATATGTCATCTTTATAGCCCATCACCATATCATAGTATCTTCTCACCATTATTTCACACCAAAAAAGCGCAAATAGCAAAAAAACATACGGTGTTTTCAAGCAATTGAGTTATCATAAGAATGAACGACAAAAATGTCACGCATCTTATATCCTTTGAGGAAAAACCTGTAGATGATCTTTTACGTATTTTTTGGGTTCCGTAGATGTAAAGATAACAATGGCACGTAGAGAGAACCCTCTGAGAGAATAAACCTGAACTGTATTTTATCTACAGTACTTTGTCTTCATTTTCTACTTATTCGATTGATGATTAAGCTAGGATCGATATATCATAAGGTTAGGCAACGCTTGACGCGGTTGGTGCGTGGATGGGCGACGGAATCTCGAAGAGTTCTTTTGCGTTTTAGATGGCACAGTAAATTTGTGAGTCCTGGATGTCATTTGAACTTTTATGGAAGTCGTTACTGGTAGTCAGAAGCGTGAAAATCTGACAACCAGTCTTAACGAGAGGTATCAGATTGCTGGGATTGAGGAGGTCAGAAAGGCAGTCGTTCCACGTAAAACACTGATACGTAGCTTCGTCCGGTTAGACTGGAAGCCGACACCAACACAGTTGGGAAAAGGCTAGGCAGATGTTTTTTGTATATGTTACGGCTAATACCCGAAGTGCGGCTTCACCTAGTTCTAACCGGCTAAAACTAGGTGTAGCCGCACTTCGGGTATTAGCCGTAACATATATATGTCCTGTGTTCGTAATTTTATGGCTAAAAATATTTTACTTTCATAGCCAACGGTTTTCATTACAAATTATGGTAATAACCATTAATTTCTGAAATGTAAAATAAAACCCGACCATCCTTATTACAAATGATAAATAAAATTAATTATCTTTTGGTTACTATACTGCTGTTTCATCAGAAATACAGTAACATTCACTATAAAGCTGATTGAAAATTATTCCAGTTAAATAAATGTACATTTACTAAAGAGCTACGAGTAACTATGTACGGTATTGAAAATTACATTTCAAGAATTTCTGAGAAAAATATATTTGCAGAGCAAGATTGCACTACAAAATTGAAAAGTAGTAAGTCACAGTCGCCGAAATAGTTTCATAGGAATGTAAAGATACTCCCGTACTACCATACTTTTGTTAATATTATAAGCGTGAAAATTTGTATGACATATTTTAGATAACTAGCGGGTCTTACTTGCGATGAAATTGTAAAGGTTTACGATACCTTTTTTCTCCCAACGTTTCGGGCGAATTGCACCGACCGTGGTCACGGGTAGACTACGGGTTGACGGGTCGGTGCAATTCGGCCGAAACGTCAGGACAGGTCAACAATTTCATCGCGAGTAAGACCCGCTAGTTATCTAAAATATGGGTACAAGTCGCGAAAGTTTAAAAACAGTAATTTGTATGACTTTGCTCCTCTTTCACGCAAAAACCACTAGATAGATTTTGATAAAACCTGTATCTACGATATCAGAATAACATACAGGCTACTTTTTATCTATGCGCGGAAAGCAGTTCCCCCAGGACGCGGGTAAGACCTGGGGCGGAAACTAGTATTAAATAACATTGTGTCTTGTAGTACGTACTCCGATAAAGACAATCAGTAATCTAATCCCGTTTAATGGGCAAAGGTGCCGATGCAATCGCAGACACACATCGTCTGTGGTTTTCAGACGTTTGGAGCACGTTCCTGGGAGATTTGACCTCATGGTATTAGTGGCTAAGCTCGACAGAGTGCAATACGGCACGGTTGTATCTCGACGTTTAATAGCAGATGAGTGAAATTTGACCGAAGTGTGAGTGAGAAGTGCGAAATGTGACCGAAAATTATAAATACACGCTATTTGGTTAATGAATAAAGATTCGGATCATACTAACATTATAGACGTGAAAGTATGTGAATGGATGTTGAATGGACTTTTATGAAACATGATTAACTTGGTAGTAATATAACTTATATCATCATCATCTGCCTAGCCTTTTCCCAACTATTTTTTGGGGTCGGCTTCCAGTCTAACCGGATGCAGCTGAGAACCAGTGTTTTACATGGAGCGACTGCCTATCTGACCTCCACAAACCCAGTTACCTGGGCAACCTGGCACCCCTTGGTAAGACTGGTTGTCAGACTTTCTGGCTTCTGACTACTACTAGTAATATAACTTATACTTACATCAAACTAATGTATCTATCTAGGCTACTCTTTATACCGGTGCGGGAAACTGTTCCCTCGGGAAGCAGTTGAAACTGCTGGCAAAAGCTAGTATTGACAATCAAGCCTAAAACTTGGAAACATTTTGGAAGAAAATCGTTTTCCTCATTCTATTTAATACAAAAGCTCTCTTCGTTTACATGTTTCATATTATTAAGAACATGCGGAACCGTCAAACAAAATCTTTTCAGCACACGTCACCTTCGTACTGGCATTCACATTATAATTGCTTTTCACATCTCAAATACATAGCTATGTTTTCGTAACTCAAAATTGTATAACTTTATATTTTCAACCGTATACATATTAACGTTTCGTTTGTTTGAAGCTGTGGTTCTAAGCTGCTGAATTGTATTTTCCATAAGAGTCAACATGATCGTCAAATATTTTTTTTTTTAAATATAGGTACCGGTTTTTTAAAATAGTTATGTTTAATAATGGAATCTGAGTTGAGCGACAGCCAGTTTCACAAGTCCCAGATAGAGTTCTAGATAGCTATCTGACAGACTATGCCATAGAAAAATAATCTAAACTAGATTCCAGCGGTTTCACCCGCGTCCCGTGGGAACTACAACGCGCACTTGAATAAAAAGTAGCCTATAGCCTTCCTCAATAAATGGGCTATCTAACACTGAAAGAATTTTTCAAATCGGACCAGTAGTTCCTGATATTAGCGCGTTCAAACAAACAAACAAACTCTTCAGCTTTATATTATTAGTATAGATTTAAATGGTCCTTGTAAAAATTACGAAAGTCTGTGATATAAATGACGTTTTCCGCATTAAAGTTGCTATGATTTATTTTCTTCTAAACATTACGTCAGGTGTACGTAACATTTTTCTTTTTGGATTGCGTTAAGTTTGTTTGAATGTGGTAAATCCTTGGGGAGGGTAATGTTTTCCTCGCGTATAATATGTCAGTTTTTGTTCCGACTCCCGGGTTCTATCACTCAAACTGTTTATGCAGTATACGAAGTACAGATGACAGCAACCAATCGAACATTACTCTTCCACTATTGTGATAAAGTTGAAAATCTATTATGGAAATCCGACCTAATGAGGTAAGTTGATGTGCTGGCGTCATTACATTAGTCCTTTCGATTATGCAGACACGGGCTGACGTTTGTGACTCAATCACAGTACAGTTCTATCAATCTACCTGATGACATCCTGATTAAGCTGTCTCTACCTACCTACCATCAAACTTCCTACGTACGTACCTAACTACGTATATGCACGAACATTGTACACATCGTCCAAACTTGTATTATATAAGGTAAAGTTACTGTAATAGAAAAGGTAAAAATTACCCCCTATTTTGTTGTCCTTAAATCACGCTCGTATGGCTAGACCGATTCTGATATTTATTTTTTGTTGTGTTTTGTTTGTAGTCAGGAGAAGGTTTGTAAGTAGTGAAAAATAAGAAACTTTCCCAGAAAATATATAAAATATCTCGGGACGCAGGCGAAACCGCGGGGAACAGTGTCTTGATCTAACTATACTTACTGCGGAAATCAATATTCTGTCTATCTCTGGAATTGCTTACTAGTGATAGAATTTTGACATTAGCCCCATACAAGTAATGTCAAATTCATATCTATGGTAAGCAAATCCAGAGTTAGATAGGTTATTGGGAACGGCCGTAAGAAGACAACAACATTTAATATTTAATCCAATTGTGCCGATATAAGTACTTACCTACTTACAGTGTCAGAATCGTACCATAAAATGTTACTACAAAATCTAAAGCATTTTTTTTATAAATTCACCAAATGAGAGAAAGTTTCATTCTCTTTGCCCAAGAGTGCTATTCATTATGCTTGTGTGATCTGTCATTTCGAGTAAGTTAAGAACTTTCAAATTACACGACTAAGTTCGAATAACTTTATAAAATGAAATATTCCATTTCAATATATTAATTTAATATTTCAAGACTTTAATATAAATAATGAATGTGCCTAAAAAGTGAAAAATTATTCTTTTCGCGATTAAATTGCTTGTTAATGTCAGACATTCAGGCTTAAGGGGATTAACGGATTAACTTGTTTTCCAAACTATAAATAATTTAATCGGATATAAATTAAATATTGTTTATACCTAACTGTTGAAAAATGTATTTACTAAGCTGTCAATTGAGACCTATTCAAAGATTGAAAACTGTTGTTTCCAAGTCTAATGTTCTCATAACAATTGAAAATGTCACAAAAGATTTTCATAAACTCCCACTCGCTAAGACCAATAGAAAGTTAGGAGTTCGGGACGTTAATAGACAGGTTCCTTTGAACTTTCGAAGATACCGATATGAATGTTAATGTAATGCTAATATTTGTTGCTATATTTAGGTGTAGCAAAGTAACTATTGGAAAATAAGAAAGTAATTAATATTAAGCCAATTAGGAATAAAACGAGCAACAATTTTATAGTTTGGATTTATAAGGAGGGTGGTGTTTTAGGCGTCTTGTAAAGTGTTGAAGTTAAAAGTGCTGCCTCTCTGCCTGATCAGACTAATGTACTCTTTTGGAATCCTACTAATATTATAAATGCGAATGTTTGTGAGGATGGATGTATGTTTATCAGAATGAATGTTTGTTACCCTAATACTCAAAAAAGCCACTGGACGGATTTTGAGGAAACTTGTCAGAATAACACATAGGCTACTTTTTATACGGGAAGGTACTGGAAGTAGTTCCCCTCGGAAAGCGGGTGAAACCGCTGGCGGAAACTAGTATTTCATAATTGGCACCAACAAACTGGGAGCAATCTAGTCCTATCCGGACCGAGCGGAGGGTGGCGATTTTTTTTTAAATACTCCTTTACAATGTTGATATTAAAAGTAATTTTCAAACTGTTTTAATTTTATTGCAATTCGATTCCAACTCAATTCTCTCATTAACAAATTCAGCAGTGAAAAGCAATTAACAACTTTTGTAACTTTAATTCGTTGCAATTTTTGCCTTTACATAAATGAAATTCATCCACAGCAGTGGTTGTGTAACTGAAAGTTTATATTATTTGAACATTACGTCTGCTTTTGTTGGAATATTATTTTATTATGTGAAATATGATTAAAATCTGACCACTAATATTCGCCTCGACGTATTTATCATTAAAACATACTTGAAATGTTTTCAATAGTGATCAAATTCACCAATTTGCTGTGAAGGTTTATTTTAATTTGTTAGTGAAATTCCCGATACTTGAATTGGAATTAAATGGAATGAATATGGTAACGACATTGTAATATTACGGTAACTGATTATGAAAAGCGCTTTTGTAATTATTTAACAATTAGGTCAATCAATATAAAGTGTGAAGTAATTTACAAATTGAGAACTAGTTATTTTAACTGTGTTTTTTACTGTTTATATGCAAATAGTAAGTATAACTACTTCATTCTCTGAGGAAATGATACCGACACGCCCATTTTATCACCAAGCAATGTCGAGTTGCGAATGTCGTGATGTTGTATGCAAGTATATGTATAATACACTAACGGCCAGTTTCCAGATTTAGATGGCTACCTGACAGATAGTGCAAAAAAAATGTTTTTAATTTTGACAACTTTTCTATGGCATGATTTGTCAGAAAGCTACCTAGAATCTATGATACTGGCCGTAAGATAAGCGTAGAACGCTTAATCTAGGGTCTCAATCTTAGAATCTAGATAGCCATGCAACTGAGACAATATCAGAATTTAAAAAATATTGTAAGCCAACCAGGTACTATTCAGTAAGCCAGTGGTTCTTACCCCTGATTAAAAATAACCTAGAACATTTACTTTCTTGCTAGGTACAAAAAGTACATATATCATTCCCAACTTCAGCTCATATCTACTTCGGAAACGAAAAGTGAATGAAACCATGTAACATTATTTGTTTACAGAAATTCTTTTATCAATCCAAGCGTATTGTTTCGGATTGCCGATACAATTTGATTGATAGTCAATTGAAGCACAATATTCCCATTTCAAGTGCCATATGCTACCATACAGTATATAAAAAATAGGGAAAAAGATTTGATTTTTGCGGGTACAAAAATATGTGGCTTCAAGCCGGGATTGAAAGTTCAATTTTTCCGATTTTTTGGCTAAAAGTATTGTAAGTTGGTCTACAAATCTATATATCGTACAGACGACAGCACATCAAGTTACCACGATCTGTCAAATTTCTGCAATCGATTTTCAACCTTATCACGATAGAGGTAGGTTAATGTTTGACTGGTAAAATTTGACAGATTCGTTTACGTTGACCTGCAGTCGTCTGTACATGTGTTGCAATATCCACAATCTCTTTTAAATAATAATGTAGTTATAAACCTACGATACCACTAACAAAATCAATCTCGTTACCAAAATGTACCTACAAACTATAGTAATGAATTTTTTTTCTTCCAATTTCATTTTAAGTGAAAGCCTGCCTTCAGCGAGCCGTGTCATAAAATTAATGATTATTGTAGTACAATAAAAAATACGCAGATTGGACCTCCTTCAAGGTTGTTAGACTAAAATTAGGGTTACTAATTTTCCTTTTATAAGGTTCCGTACTCAAAGGGCAAAGCGAGACCTTAAGACTAAGACTTCCCTGTTCATCTCTTTGTCTATCTGTCGCCTAGCAGCATTTAGTAAACTGTGACAGTGAGATAGTTGATATTTTTACAGGTTATTTATATTGTCTGAAAGCTAGGAAGAAGAATTGCAAAATAAACCTGCTGTTTTGGTCGTAAATCGATAGTATCTACGGAAACCTCCGTGCACGAGTCCAACTTACACTTGACCGGTTTTTTGAACTCAGTAAAAAGCAAAAGAAAATACCGTGAAATTTTGCACTAATTTGCCTCATGTTATCAATCTAGAATTTCCAGTAAAAATCGTTTTGCTAAGATAAATAATTATGATGATATATCTACGACTAATGACCGCATTGTATGTTAGGAGCCATTAATCAGCAGCTTTATTTTGCTGACAACGTTTAGATATGGATGAACACAAACTTTATTCCTTTTGAAATTATGTTAGATGAAAAATGAAACGAGTAAGCTTATGTGAACTTGAAATTAATAAGCCATTTGTTAAGATGTTTTTTTGTACAGATGACAGCATTAAGCTACCACAAAAAAAATCTATCAAATTTCTTCAATAGACTTTCAAGCTTATCACAATAGTGGAAGGTTCGATTGATAAAATTTTACAGATTCGGGTAGGTTGGCCTGCTGTCGTCTGTATTTTTATTTTACAAGCATAAAATGATTACTATATTATAATCTATTCGCAATATAGAATATTATTCAAAAACTAAAATAGACCTCCCTTTCTTACCAGCCAGTACATCAATCCCGAAATATATTTAATCGAGCTAATGCCAGCACTTCATTAATCAAGAAATCAATAATCATAAACTGTCATATTGTTTTAACGATAAATGATATCGCTACATAAACAATTTTCAATAAAGGCTCCACCATAAACATTAATATCGGTCATGAAGAATGCATTACCCTAATTGCTTTTCTCCAAGACAAAATTCAAGTGATTTTCAAAAATAGAATTGAGCTGGATTCTGTTAATTTAAAGAAAAAAAAACCGTAAGTGGTTGCAACCTCATTTGTAGCACTTTCTAAGAATGTGGTTATAAATTAATTATAATATATAATATTTAGGTGTCCGAGCTACGCTAGACCCACTTTTGAGATTACCTCTTGGATTTTCGCAAGTGACAACACTAATTCCTACCCTCCCCCGCTCGTCGCGCCCCTCCACGTCCGCTCGAACGTCATCGTGCCGCGCCGGGCGAATGGCTTCGCTCCTCAGTACGTCTTGGATTCTTTCGAAGTGAACACGTGCATTGGAACAGTATAGTAATTGTTTTTGTTTGCTATATTCTTCTTACTTCTGTTCCATAAAATTGATAATCGAGGTAAGTAAGCGAGATTACTATTTAATCTTTGTAACCAGTATAACAGGAAAGCCCTGTTAATCTATAAAACTTGCCCGCTCCCAGGACGGCATAGCTTGCAGTTAAAAGCTGTTAAAATTAAATATATGTACTTCTAAGGAAAGCCCTTAGTAAAGTTTCTTTTAACTCGATGTCTTTAGCCGACGGTCGGCTGAGCGCACACTCGACGTCGGCTGCCCAGCAGCCGACCGCCGGTTGCCATAGACGACACGTCGTCTGCTAGCCCATTGGCTAATTAATAACGTACGCTGCGTGCATTACACCAGCAGAATACATAAGCTTAGACAGTATTTACTCCTTGCAGATGGAGCAAATTACTTTGGGTACGCTGACCGAGTGGAGGCCCCCTGCAAAAGAAGAAGCTTTCTTCAACAATGTGGTGCAAATTCTGGATGAGGTATTCCCAGATAATTGGAGAGCCTGGATTATCAACACACTCACTTACAATGACCTTTTCGGAGAACAAATCTCCTCAGACTTAGAGTGCAGTGCAGGTTACGATTTGCTATTCCAACGGTCAAACTTGCAAAGGCATACAGCGCTGAAACCACGCTGAGTGAACGACGCTACAAAAAGATTAAGAGAATTTTATTAACTTGGCCATTGGGTCGAGCTCTAATTTACTCTCCTTTATCGATAATGGCAAAGGTCCACTCAGTTCAAGCATATAATAAATTCAGCGAAACTGTCAATATGATAAAGGCCTTACTAATTTCGCGCCAGGAGGCATCAGAGATTTTGAAAAAAGATGTTAACGTTGATACATCTTCTGATTGCAATAGTTCAAGGGGCACTAAGCGCAGTCATAGCCCCGAGCTGCTGGCTCCCTCTAAGGAACCAAGAATTGGTAAATTTATGGCACAACAAAACTTAATTTTAGAAAAGCTCTGTTCTATTGCGCAGACCACAAACGAAAATGTGAGACTAATTCTTCACAAGGATCTTCACTCAATAAATTCTTCCCAAGGCACCGTATCGCCAATTCCAGACTGTAATAAAAGTCTCAATGGGGAAACCGTTAATCCATACTTTGAAGAGGATAGTTGGGAGGCACCGCCCCTCATCAATGGACCACAGCAGAACGAGGAATTGAATGGACATGATGGAGATACAGAACCCTTGCAAGATTTTAATCCAGACACGAAAGAAACTGAGGCTAAAATTACGAAAGCAGATGATATGCTGGTACAGCAAGGGGTAGGTTGCCAAAGATTCAACTCTGAAAACTGGCAAAATATACGCTATGCTGAAGTTCAAAAGCAATTTCAAGCATCACCAGCTTTTACCGCCTTAAAGGTAAACGGCAATCTGGCTACAGTGACTCCCCCCTGGCAGCTCGTATCAGTGTTAGAGAAAATGGACTTATGCCTGGGTGCAGTTACACACGGTCTTTTGCAACAGCGTCGAACATTCCAACTGATATATGAAGATGCACCAAGCCCAGTTAAGGCATACATCAGTAAAAAATTTTTAGAACCTCAGTCAGAATTTCGAAAGTGTTCGGACTCTCTCTTGCAATATACCTGTGGAAAACGTGCCGAGGTTATTCAACAAAGAAGAGCTTTATACAAACCACAAAATAAAATTCTAAGAGATCTTCTCCACACAATACCACCGTCTGAAACGTGTCTTTTTGCTGAACCACAGCTTTCGGAGCTTGTGAAAGAGCAGGGTGGCATTACGAAGCTTTTTCCCGGGAAATTTCGGAGATCTACAACCAGCACATTTGCGACGACAAAAGCTTATAGAGACAAACGTCCTCAACCATCGGCGTCAGAAGCTAAAGAAAAATTTCACCAGAATAACCAAAATAAAAATACGGCAGCTCGAAAACCAGAAAGATCTCGGTACCAAACAAAACGGGCCCCGGATAGACGGAGTAGAAACAAGAAATATTAAATTTCATGCAGGGCAGGTCCGTAAAAATATTAATACCTGGGAGTCACTTGGGGCCCCTAAAAATATCTTATCAACATTATCAGGGTACCGGATACCATTTGTTATTCGTCCTCCAACATACAGATTTAGCCACGAAACTTGTCTACGTTATCAAACANGTCTTGGATTCTTTCGAAGTGAACACGTGCATTGGAACAGTATAGTAATTGTTTTTGTTTGCTATATTCTTCTTACTTCTGTTCCATAAAATTGATAATCGAGGTAAGTAAGCGAGATTACTATTTAATCTTTGTAACCAGTATAACAGGAAAGCCCTGTTAATCTATAAAACTTGCCCGCTCCCAGGACGGCATAGCTTGCAGTTAAAAGCTGTTAAAATTAAATATATGTACTTCTAAGGAAAGCCCTTAGTAAAGTTTCTTTTAACTCGATGTCTTTAGCCGACGGTCGGCTGAGCGCACACTCGACGTCGGCTGCCCAGCAGCCGACCGCCGGTTGCCATAGACGACACGTCGTCTGCTAGCCCATTGGCTAATTAATAACGTACGCTGCGTGCATTACACCAGCAGAATACATAAGCTTAGACAGTATTTACTCCTTGCAGATGGAGCAAATTACTTTGGGTACGCTGACCGAGTGGAGGCCCCCTGCAAAAGAAGAAGCTTTCTTCAACAATGTGGTGCAAATTCTGGATGAGGTATTCCCAGATAATTGGAGAGCCTGGATTATCAACACACTCACTTACAATGACCTTTTCGGAGAACAAATCTCCTCAGACTTAGAGTGCAGTGCAGGTTACGATTTGCTATTCCAACGGTCAAACTTGCAAAGGCATACAGCGCTGAAACCACGCTGAGTGAACGACGCTACAAAAAGATTAAGAGAATTTTATTAACTTGGCCATTGGGTCGAGCTCTAATTTACTCTCCTTTATCGATAATGGCAAAGGTCCACTCAGTTCAAGCATATAATAAATTCAGCGAAACTGTCAATATGATAAAGGCCTTACTAATTTCGCGCCAGGAGGCATCAGAGATTTTGAAAAAAGATGTTAACGTTGATACATCTTCTGATTGCAATAGTTCAAGGGGCACTAAGCGCAGTCATAGCCCCGAGCTGCTGGCTCCCTCTAAGGAACCAAGAATTGGTAAATTTATGGCACAACAAAACTTAATTTTAGAAAAGCTCTGTTCTATTGCGCAGACCACAAACGAAAATGTGAGACTAATTCTTCACAAGGATCTTCACTCAATAAATTCTTCCCAAGGCACCGTATCGCCAATTCCAGACTGTAATAAAAGTCTCAATGGGGAAACCGTTAATCCATACTTTGAAGAGGATAGTTGGGAGGCACCGCCCCTCATCAATGGACCACAGCAGAACGAGGAATTGAATGGACATGATGGAGATACAGAACCCTTGCAAGATTTTAATCCAGACACGAAAGAAACTGAGGCTAAAATTACGAAAGCAGATGATATGCTGGTACAGCAAGGGGTAGGTTGCCAAAGATTCAACTCTGAAAACTGGCAAAATATACGCTATGCTGAAGTTCAAAAGCAATTTCAAGCATCACCAGCTTTTACCGCCTTAAAGGTAAACGGCAATCTGGCTACAGTGACTCCCCCCTGGCAGCTCGTATCAGTGTTAGAGAAAATGGACTTATGCCTGGGTGCAGTTACACACGGTCTTTTGCAACAGCGTCGAACATTCCAACTGATATATGAAGATGCACCAAGCCCAGTTAAGGCATACATCAGTAAAAAATTTTTAGAACCTCAGTCAGAATTTCGAAAGTGTTCGGACTCTCTCTTGCAATATACCTGTGGAAAACGTGCCGAGGTTATTCAACAAAGAAGAGCTTTATACAAACCACAAAATAAAATTCTAAGAGATCTTCTCCACACAATACCACCGTCTGAAACGTGTCTTTTTGCTGAACCACAGCTTTCGGAGCTTGTGAAAGAGCAGGGTGGCATTACGAAGCTTTTTCCCGGGAAATTTCGGAGATCTACAACCAGCACATTTGCGACGACAAAAGCTTATAGAGACAAACGTCCTCAACCATCGGCGTCAGAAGCTAAAGAAAAATTTCACCAGAATAACCAAAATAAAAATACGGCAGCTCGAAAACCAGAAAGATCTCGGTACCAAACAAAACGGGCCCCGGATAGACGGAGTAGAAACAAGAAATATTAAATTTCATGCAGGGCAGGTCCGTAAAAATATTAATACCTGGGAGTCACTTGGGGCCCCTAAAAATATCTTATCAACATTATCAGGGTACCGGATACCATTTGTTATTCGTCCTCCAACATACAGATTTAGCCACGAAACTTGTCTACGTTATCAAACAGAAACTTCGGCGGCAATGTCTCATGAAATAGAAAAGATGCTGCAGTCAGGTGCAGCTAGAAATTGTGCCAGCAAATCCGGCTTTCTATCTCCTTTATTCTTGCGTCAAAAATCGGACGGTTCCAACCGCCCTATATTTGACTTAAGAAATCTGAATCGCTTTTTAAGACCACCCAAGTTTCGTTTGCTAAATCATTTTAGGATACCATTTTGCTTGAACACTTCAGATTACATGACAAAGCTGGACTTGTCACAAGCCTATTTTCACATACCAATAACCAATGCACATCGCAGGTTCTTAGCTTTTGCTTACAAGAACAATATCTATGAGATGACTTGTTTGCCCTTTGGCTTGGCCACCGCCCCATGTACCTTTGCAAACATTTCTAATTGGCTGGCTAATTATTTCAGGAAAGAAGGCGTCCGCATCATAGTGTACCTAGACGATTTCTTGATGATGCACACAAATCCGCATGTGCTATCACAGCAAACTCAACGGGTACTACGACATCTCGTAAATTTGGGCTGGTGTGTGAATCTCGAAAAGTCAATCACGACTCCGACAAAATCAATAGAATACTTAGGAATCGTATGGAAAACGGACGAAAATCTCAAATGCCTTCCATCGCCAAAAATTCAAAAAATTATCAATCTACTCCAATTTACTCTGAGGAAAAATTGGTGGACATGGCGCTACGCAAAAGTCATCTTAGGGAATCTCAACTTTGCGTCATTCGTCGTCCCACTGGGTCGCCTGCATTGCAGACCCATCCAAATAGCAGCAAATGCACTTCCAAAAGCCGAGAAGAACAAGAAATTTGTCATTCCAATATCTGTAGCAAAAGTACTCCAATGGTGGCTATATCACATAAACCAAACATCACCAATTCACCACAAAGATCCTACAGTTTTTGTAGCAACAGATGCTTCAGACCATGGATGGGGAGCAACAGTGAACGACATCAGCTTAAGCGACATATGGACGGCCAATCAACTATCATGGCACAGCAATCGAAAAGAGCTATGGACCCTAAAAATTGTTCTTCAGAAAGTAGCACAAAAGTACAGGGGTCAGACAATCCTAGCTCAAACAGACAACAAATCTGTCGCAACATACATCACCAAAGAAGGGGGGACGAAATCGATAAGACTGCTACAGTTAACAAGAGAAATACTCGAAACGGCTCAGAGACATCAAATACACTTGATTGTCCGGTACCTACCAGGGAGATACAATTTATTAGCCGACAGCCTCTCGAGATTTCGCCAAGCCCCAGAGTGGACATTGTCGAAACAGATAATACAAACCATATTCAAAAGGTGGGGCACTCCATTGATAGATCTCTTTGCCAGCCCACAATCAGCGGTTGTGAAGGAATACGTGAGCGAAGACATACGAGATCAAACATGTGTATTTGTGAATGCCTTCAGCAAAATATGGCACTACAGACTCGGTTGGCTGTTCCCCCCGCCGTCACTCATACCACGAGTCTTGAGACACCTGGAAAAGAGCACGGGCACTTATCTTCTTGTCGTACCGAACTGGAAGAAAACCTTCTGGAAAGCAGAATTGAAACAGAGAGCACTGAGCCCTCCTTTCACAATTCACAACGTCCGACGACATTTGATAGATCTACAAACCGGGAAGCCCCCACCAGCTGCAGAAAAGCTGTGTTTGCAGGTCTGGAGGGTTCGGGCTGGGCCCGTTTAGTAGAGACTTGGCATAAAGAAGATAAAATTCTTTTAGAAACTTCCTGGCGGCAATCAACCCTGAAAACATACAGGAACGCCTGGGATAAGTGGCAGGCATGGTCTCGAGGAAAGTGCCCAGTTGACAACCCAGAACCTAGTGATCTATCAAAATTCATTTGTTACCTTCACAATGAAGCTAAACTAGCGCCTAGAACGATTGCTGTACATAAATCTGTTGTGGCCACATTTGCAAATCCGGAGAAATCAGACGTGATTTCTGGTCATCCACTTGTAAAGCAAGCGATGAAAGCTATATTTATGACAAAACCCCCACCTCACAAGCCTTCGACTTGGGAGGTAAGGACTTTAATTGAATATCTTCAGCATTATAACATTAATACTGACAGTATATTTCAAATATCACGCCATGTGGCAGCAATCCTACTACTCTGCACAGGAAGAAGGGTACATGACCTTACCTTACTGGACATCAGCCCAGAATTTTTTGATATTAAGGATGGTCACGTGACACTATGGCCTAAATTTGGGTCTAAAACGGATTCTGCGACATACCGACAAGCTGGTTGGCGCTTATTAAACGATGGCCCAGAGAGGCTCAACCCAGTGTTGTGGATTAAGAGACTAGTAGCTATATCACAAGATCGACGAAGAGCGAGGCAAAACCTTACAAATTTGTTTATTACAACAAGAGGTAAAGTAAACGCAGCTTCTAGGTCAGTCATTGCTGGATGGATCAAAACTCTTTTTCGAGAGGTTAACATTCAAGATTCCCCTGGCAGCTTTAGAGCTGCTGTGAATTCTGACATATGGCGCAACAGTAATACAAATATCGACGACGTTTTGAAAAGAGGCAATTGGAGGAGCAAAGATACATTCATTAAATATTATTTTAAGGAAATCCGGAAGGAAAATAAGGACTCAAGTGGTCCGAGCCTCACGCGGTTATTTTCACCCGTTTGATTAAATTAATTAGTTACAAACTTACAATCAAGAGTTACAGTATTGATATTTTTGTTTGTTGATTTGAAGAAAAAGTTATTGTGTTCATTTATTAAATACTTTCAAAACCGTAAAGTATTTTCAGTTTTAAATCATTATCACCAACTCACCCGCACGCACTTACCAACTCCCATACAGACCGCTCACAGTACGTCATGTGGCGCCGGCAGAGAATAAACACGTCTCAAAAGTGGGTCTAGCGTAGCTCGGACACCTAAATAACAACGTTTTCCCCCCGAAGGGAAGAAAACGAATATTTAGGTTCCAGCGTAGCTAGACCCACTAAATTTTCAGGCCTTGCCGGCTTGAGAGTGTACTGAGGAGCGAAGCCATTCGCCCGGCGCGGCACGATGACGTTCGAGCGGACGTGGAGGGGCGCGACGAGCGGGGGAGGGTAGGAATTAGTGTTGTCACTTGCGAAAATCCAAGAGGTAATCTCAAAAGTGGGTCTAGCTACGCTGGAACCTAAATATTCGTTTTCTTCCCTTCGGGGGGAAAACGTTGTTATATAGTAAATATAATATAAATTCTTTCACTTGAACATACTGGCCAGAGAGTTTTCTTTTGTACGAGTATATTTTCAAAAGACAATTCTTCATCTAAAACCGCGATTAAAGGCCAAGTATCATTCTTCGAGTCCTTCTCTAAAAACTGCCTTTTAATCACGTAATAGCCACGGAACAGAAAATATGGTTCCGTGTAACCCTACTTTAACAGTTTTTAATAGTGTCCAAGATCTCAATTACCTCTAAACAGAAGAAGCAATAATACTTCCAAGTATTTTAAAAGTATTTCACAATAAAACACTCAGGAGTAGTCTCCGGACGACCAGTATTAACGTCGAGCAGTTTGCAACTGTACGACAAGTCACCTGCACCGCTATAGCTTACTTTTACTTAGAACAGCTTAGAGTGCTCTTAAACTTAAGTACTTTTACCTATGTGGGATCAAGACTTTTAAGTTTTAAAGATGCGTAGAGTGGGTGCTTACGGGATTTGGTATCCAAGAAACACGGATGAATGCTGTTTGTATGTCTTTTTGGATCCTATGGAAACATGGTACGGTTTTCTAAATATTTATGATGCACTATAACAGATTCTCTTCTGGCTCTGATTGGTAAACTGAAAAGTAAAACGTAATTGAATAATTATCAATTTTACCTTGGCAGTTTCGTAGCACGTCAAAAGGATAAAACAACGGTGACAAAATACCATGCTGTATTATTAACCAAACTTTGAAAACACAATTACGATCTTGACTCCTAAAATTAACGAAAGTAAATTTTTACCCCCAAGTACAGACATCAGTACATCAAGTTACCGCAATCTGTCAAATTTCTTCAACAGATTTTCAACCTTATCACAATACCCGAAGGTTAATGTTCGATTTGTAAAAGCTGTCAGATTCGTGTGGGTTGACCTGCTGTTGTCTGTACCTAATTAGCGACTTCCAAAAAGGCAAAGTTCATCGACCGTTGGGATATTTTCTTCTTGTTATTCTAACTTGAAGTGCAGGCAAAGCGCTTGATCCCCTAGAGCTAAAAATACAGGCTTATATTTCCACTAGCAATGAATGTGGCGCCGTTTGCGTGAAATGTTTCAATTTCCTCCCAAATGAAAAACACTATTCTATTCTTCACGTCGAAATTGAGAGATGGTAAGCCCACGGATTTACTGAGAAATGAGACTTACGATGGTTCTTTCATTTCCAATGATTACTTTGACTGTTTAGACGTTTTCATGATAGAATTTGAGACATCCAATTGTATCAAGTTAATTATTTGATACGCCTAGAAATTCTTGTGTAAGTGAGGAATCATTTTTTAATGACTTACGTGTTAAAAATCTAATTAGTTCCTAAAAAGTAATCGTCAAAACAGATAGCACCGAAGAATCGTTTGTTATTAAAACATTTAAGAAACCAAAAACAAGTATTCCAAACCAAAAACCATTTAAAGTCTGATCTCTTCATTCTTTATTCAAAAGCTTAATTTACCTTAATAAATTACATCTTTGGAAAAAACGAAGGATCGGAAACGACTTGTTGACTGAGCACCGAGGCAGGCTCCGAGCCTTTACTAAGAGCTCTAAAGAGACAAATTACAAGTTTCACTTACAGAACCAGGGACGGGGAGCGAAGACGATTAACAAAAGCTATTACTTTAAAATAAAGTATTCCCAACGAAATCTTATTTCAGTAATTGAGTTATCTAGTTAAATTGTCCTGGGAATGGGCATTTTACTGTGATTTGTGGAGGCCATCTATCATTATAAGGTCGAAGTTTAGACACCCAAAGAAGCAGGTTATTTGGTGGAATCAAATGCATCATAAAGTATTGAAGTGTTCCACATGGATCGACATTTCTTTAGCCAACAAACACCCTATAATTTCAGTGTCAGATTCACATATCTATTGTCTACATAATAGATTGCAGCTAGACAGGCCATGCCATGACGCCATGTAAGACAGTGTTTTCATGTCATATTAATAGTAGAAAAAATACGAAAAAATCCAAATTGTATCGAACTAATTAGCTCACCCTCTAGCATTACTAGTTTTTTTCTAGGCACGTATAATTTTATACATAAACAATTACTTCATCATCTGCCTTCTGGCTTCTAACAACCAGTAACGGCAGCCAAAGATGTTCAAAAGACAAACAGGATCCACTTATCAAATATGCCTTTCAACGTGTAGCTTAAATCTAGCTGGCAACCATATACATAATAATTACCAGAACCGTCTTTATATGCCTATCTGAATAGTTCTAAAGTATATTTCCATAAGACTAATATGTCACATAAGTCTTCAGCAAACTAGATAAACCATAACTCAACAAGTGGGGGTATGAACTCCGAAACTGTTGGCCGTCCAAATCCAGTCGTTACATACATTACGATAGAGCCCTTACAAGAACATAAATACAGGTTTCACTTCAGATGGAAGGTGCAAAACTTTGTGAATTATTGATTTTACTCTATTTGGGTAAAAGGCTTTTATAAATATGGGGCCTGGTAATTGATTAAAATTTACTGCCTTAATGGTGTGGCTGCGATAAGTTTGCCGGTTTTACGATTCACGTATTCTCACATGACATAGGTACCATAATGGTAGAAAATTCTGTGAACCCCGTTTTTAGGTAGATTCTTAGCGATGAGGAAAAAAACACGAGTTGTGGCCAATTTCAAAGGTTCAGATAAAGTTCTTGATAGCTATCTAACAGACAATGCTATAAAATGTTTTTAATTTTGACTACCTTTCTATGGCATCTGAACTTGGAAGTCAATGTATTAATTTTTTGCGAGTCAATTAGCCAGTATTGTCAATGGACTTCATAAAACCTAGAGCACGTGTCTGCTAAGGTAATACCTTATTAACCTATAATAGGTATTGATTAGGTGACAACACACATCTGTAAGGGTGTGGTTTCAATATTGGAATGTCGTCTTTATAACTTTTTTAATTGAAGACCTTTGCCTTATCTATCATATTTTTTTCGGAAACTTGGTTTACGGCCGTTCCCAATAACCTATCTATCTCTGGATTTGCTTACTACAGATAGAATTTTGACATTAGCCCCATACCTACAAGTAATGTCAAAATTCTATCTCTAGTAAGCAAATCCAGAGATAGACAGAATATTGAATTCGGCAGCTAGAACTTCACAAGAAAATTACTATAGCTATAGCGCAAAGTTTTCTAAAAATATAATGAATTTGTAACTGTGTCTAAGTTCAGTAAACCTTCATAGATTCAACATAATTGGTATTGGTGTGATTAATATGTTTACGTTGGTTTTCTCAATCCAGTATATCAGGAACTTGGGTAAGTACGAAGAAACGATTAAGATCTTAATTTACTTTCGCATCCATTTCGATAGTAGAACACTTTGTTCGGACATTTCTTAATTGGATGGTCCAGTTTCCTACTAAAACTGGTAAAACAGCAAAACTTAATTACCTTCCTTATTATATTAAGATTATTCATTACAACATTAAACCTTTTTGGAAAACTTAAAACCTATTCGCTTTTTAATTAATTGTTCCAAAATTCGAAATTCAACTGTTCAGAAATTAACGGATAAGTTTAATCGTTCAACCAGCCAGATTCGAAACAAGTGAATCCGCCATATAGCTAGCCATTTGTTCGAAATCGAAAAACCCAGTTTTATTGTCTATGTAATGTACGACAAACAAAAGACGTTGAAAGAACGCCCCGAAACAAAGTTGGCAACATCAATTTACTGGTTTAGCCTCTAGAATTCTAATTCTTAAGGGAAAAAAACGTTTTAAAAGTTCGTGGTTTCGGAAAATGACTGCCGACGGCCTCGAGCCATTTCGCACCTGGATAACNTACGCTGGAACCTAAATATTCGTTTTCTTCCCTTCGGGGGGAAAACGTTGTTATATAGTAAATATAATATAAATTCTTTCACTTGAACATACTGGCCAGAGAGTTTTCTTTTGTACGAGTATATTTTCAAAAGACAATTCTTCATCTAAAACCGCGATTAAAGGCCAAGTATCATTCTTCGAGTCCTTCTCTAAAAACTGCCTTTTAATCACGTAATAGCCACGGAACAGAAAATATGGTTCCGTGTAACCCTACTTTAACAGTTTTTAATAGTGTCCAAGATCTCAATTACCTCTAAACAGAAGAAGCAATAATACTTCCAAGTATTTTAAAAGTATTTCACAATAAAACACTCAGGAGTAGTCTCCGGACGACCAGTATTAACGTCGAGCAGTTTGCAACTGTACGACAAGTCACCTGCACCGCTATAGCTTACTTTTACTTAGAACAGCTTAGAGTGCTCTTAAACTTAAGTACTTTTACCTATGTGGGATCAAGACTTTTAAGTTTTAAAGATGCGTAGAGTGGGTGCTTACGGGATTTGGTATCCAAGAAACACGGATGAATGCTGTTTGTATGTCTTTTTGGATCCTATGGAAACATGGTACGGTTTTCTAAATATTTATGATGCACTATAACAGATTCTCTTCTGGCTCTGATTGGTAAACTGAAAAGTAAAACGTAATTGAATAATTATCAATTTTACCTTGGCAGTTTCGTAGCACGTCAAAAGGATAAAACAACGGTGACAAAATACCATGCTGTATTATTAACCAAACTTTGAAAACACAATTACGATCTTGACTCCTAAAATTAACGAAAGTAAATTTTTACCCCCAAGTACAGACATCAGTACATCAAGTTACCGCAATCTGTCAAATTTCTTCAACAGATTTTCAACCTTATCACAATACCCGAAGGTTAATGTTCGATTTGTAAAAGCTGTCAGATTCGTGTGGGTTGACCTGCTGTTGTCTGTACCTAATTAGCGACTTCCAAAAAGGCAAAGTTCATCGACCGTTGGGATATTTTCTTCTTGTTATTCTAACTTGAAGTGCAGGCAAAGCGCTTGATCCCCTAGAGCTAAAAATACAGGCTTATATTTCCACTAGCAATGAATGTGGCGCCGTTTGCGTGAAATGTTTCAATTTCCTCCCAAATGAAAAACACTATTCTATTCTTCACGTCGAAATTGAGAGATGGTAAGCCCACGGATTTACTGAGAAATGAGACTTACGATGGTTCTTTCATTTCCAATGATTACTTTGACTGTTTAGACGTTTTCATGATAGAATTTGAGACATCCAATTGTATCAAGTTAATTATTTGATACGCCTAGAAATTCTTGTGTAAGTGAGGAATCATTTTTTAATGACTTACGTGTTAAAAATCTAATTAGTTCCTAAAAAGTAATCGTCAAAACAGATAGCACCGAAGAATCGTTTGTTATTAAAACATTTAAGAAACCAAAAACAAGTATTCCAAACCAAAAACCATTTAAAGTCTGATCTCTTCATTCTTTATTCAAAAGCTTAATTTACCTTAATAAATTACATCTTTGGAAAAAACGAAGGATCGGAAACGACTTGTTGACTGAGCACCGAGGCAGGCTCCGAGCCTTTACTAAGAGCTCTAAAGAGACAAATTACAAGTTTCACTTACAGAACCAGGGACGGGGAGCGAAGACGATTAACAAAAGCTATTACTTTAAAATAAAGTATTCCCAACGAAATCTTATTTCAGTAATTGAGTTATCTAGTTAAATTGTCCTGGGAATGGGCATTTTACTGTGATTTGTGGAGGCCATCTATCATTATAAGGTCGAAGTTTAGACACCCAAAGAAGCAGGTTATTTGGTGGAATCAAATGCATCATAAAGTATTGAAGTGTTCCACATGGATCGACATTTCTTTAGCCAACAAACACCCTATAATTTCAGTGTCAGATTCACATATCTATTGTCTACATAATAGATTGCAGCTAGACAGGCCATGCCATGACGCCATGTAAGACAGTGTTTTCATGTCATATTAATAGTAGAAAAAATACGAAAAAATCCAAATTGTATCGAACTAATTAGCTCACCCTCTAGCATTACTAGTTTTTTTCTAGGCACGTATAATTTTATACATAAACAATTACTTCATCATCTGCCTTCTGGCTTCTAACAACCAGTAACGGCAGCCAAAGATGTTCAAAAGACAAACAGGATCCACTTATCAAATATGCCTTTCAACGTGTAGCTTAAATCTAGCTGGCAACCATATACATAATAATTACCAGAACCGTCTTTATATGCCTATCTGAATAGTTCTAAAGTATATTTCCATAAGACTAATATGTCACATAAGTCTTCAGCAAACTAGATAAACCATAACTCAACAAGTGGGGGTATGAACTCCGAAACTGTTGGCCGTCCAAATCCAGTCGTTACATACATTACGATAGAGCCCTTACAAGAACATAAATACAGGTTTCACTTCAGATGGAAGGTGCAAAACTTTGTGAATTATTGATTTTACTCTATTTGGGTAAAAGGCTTTTATAAATATGGGGCCTGGTAATTGATTAAAATTTACTGCCTTAATGGTGTGGCTGCGATAAGTTTGCCGGTTTTACGATTCACGTATTCTCACATGACATAGGTACCATAATGGTAGAAAATTCTGTGAACCCCGTTTTTAGGTAGATTCTTAGCGATGAGGAAAAAAACACGAGTTGTGGCCAATTTCAAAGGTTCAGATAAAGTTCTTGATAGCTATCTAACAGACAATGCTATAAAATGTTTTTAATTTTGACTACCTTTCTATGGCATCTGAACTTGGAAGTCAATGTATTAATTTTTTGCGAGTCAATTAGCCAGTATTGTCAATGGACTTCATAAAACCTAGAGCACGTGTCTGCTAAGGTAATACCTTATTAACCTATAATAGGTATTGATTAGGTGACAACACACATCTGTAAGGGTGTGGTTTCAATATTGGAATGTCGTCTTTATAACTTTTTTAATTGAAGACCTTTGCCTTATCTATCATATTTTTTTCGGAAACTTGGTTTACGGCCGTTCCCAATAACCTATCTATCTCTGGATTTGCTTACTACAGATAGAATTTTGACATTAGCCCCATACCTACAAGTAATGTCAAAATTCTATCTCTAGTAAGCAAATCCAGAGATAGACAGAATATTGAATTCGGCAGCTAGAACTTCACAAGAAAATTACTATAGCTATAGCGCAAAGTTTTCTAAAAATATAATGAATTTGTAACTGTGTCTAAGTTCAGTAAACCTTCATAGATTCAACATAATTGGTATTGGTGTGATTAATATGTTTACGTTGGTTTTCTCAATCCAGTATATCAGGAACTTGGGTAAGTACGAAGAAACGATTAAGATCTTAATTTACTTTCGCATCCATTTCGATAGTAGAACACTTTGTTCGGACATTTCTTAATTGGATGGTCCAGTTTCCTACTAAAACTGGTAAAACAGCAAAACTTAATTACCTTCCTTATTATATTAAGATTATTCATTACAACATTAAACCTTTTTGGAAAACTTAAAACCTATTCGCTTTTTAATTAATTGTTCCAAAATTCGAAATTCAACTGTTCAGAAATTAACGGATAAGTTTAATCGTTCAACCAGCCAGATTCGAAACAAGTGAATCCGCCATATAGCTAGCCATTTGTTCGAAATCGAAAAACCCAGTTTTATTGTCTATGTAATGTACGACAAACAAAAGACGTTGAAAGAACGCCCCGAAACAAAGTTGGCAACATCAATTTACTGGTTTAGCCTCTAGAATTCTAATTCTTAAGGGAAAAAAACGTTTTAAAAGTTCGTGGTTTCGGAAAATGACTGCCGACGGCCTCGAGCCATTTCGCACCTGGATAACTTTGTCTATTTTAAGTGTTTTCTGTTCAAATTATGAAGGTAGATACCCTTTAACTGTCAAATAGCTTTTATCCGAAAACTAATAGGTTTATCGCAGTTGCGTAGTTAGTTTTGATGTAGAGTTTTCTAGAAAAGTAACATATGGTGTGTATATTGGGAGAAGAGAGATCATCTTTTTTGATTGAATATTTCCCTACGTTTTTCATTCACTGAAATTCAAAATGAAAAAACATCTTTATTCCTACCTACTTACGTGTTCAAACTTAGAAGAGACCAACCCGTCGCTAAGTTTCAAATCTTAATAAATTAAATCAAAATACATGAAGTATTTTCCAGGATTTAATGACATAATCAATTTGGTTTAAACAAAAAGAAAATAAAGTAAAAGATAAACAGAAAGACATTTAAATATTTAGGGCCGGCATTAGCGGCAACTCCGTTTTAAATTCGTCTTCATCATTACTCGATAGGCTTTACGACTTGGATTTGAAGATTCAATTTGCAAATTGAAAATATATATTTTTTTCGAATAACGAATAACCGATATCTACTAGAATAGTGCATATTATTTTATCATACATACCCGCACAAAGGAAAATCCAGAAAATTGAGTAAAAACTCCACAAAAAAAATCACAACACTTTCAAAACACGAATACTACGTCACACTGCTAATAAAAAAATACACACACTTTGAAAAAGGAACAGATTTCTATATTTTTTTGAATAATCGCGGTAAAGCAAAGGCGTTGATACCGTACAGCCAGCGTGGCAAGGCGTCCTAACGTTGTTAACTCGCGTCGCTCACTGCTTCTCGCGCAGAGCCCGCGCCGTTTTCACACAATACGCGCTTTTCAGGTGGCCGGTGCAATGCTCGCAGGCAGTATATGCATAGCACAACTGTTGCTTTGGCTTCAGACACACAAAGCCTCGAAATTGTATGAGATAACGTAAGTTAGGAGTTTTAATTTCATTAGTGCTGTAGTTGTCGCATAAGCGGCTGCTGATCACGAGGTCTCGGGTTCGATTCCCGGGACGGGCCGAAATCGCTTTGTGGGTTTTAGAAACTTTCATAAAGCAGCCCGGAGTTGGAAGTTGGTGATTGATACACCCGTGCATCGGAGAGCACGTTAATGTCGGTCCTGCGCCTGATCTCTCACCGGTCGTGTCGGATTGCCGTCCCATCGGGTTATGAGAGTGAGGGAATAGGGAGTGCACCTGTGTCTGCGCAAATGCTTGTGCACTATAATATGTCCTGCGCAGCTGGCTGATCTCCTTATATGAGAACAGCCGCCGTGGCCGATAATCGGCTAGGACGCCATTATGTTGTGTTCATGTGGGGTCTGTACAAATACTTAGCTTTGAGTGATTCAGTGTTTGATAAAAGAGATAAGCTTTCGGTATCTTTTGAAGATTATTATTTATCATATCAAAATATAGGACTAGGAATAAACAAAAAGTGAATGTAGCTAATGTAAAAGCTACTTCTCATCTTTCTAAAACATGCATCACCATTAACATTTGCGTGGAACTAGTAGTTTATTTTTATCAAACCGTAACAGCGTAAACAATCTGCGTGTAAAACTCATACTTCGGCCCCTTTCGAACATAGATCTTATAATAATCTGTGTAACCCAATTTTCCGCGTTACAACACGTAAATTAGCAATGGAACCCAGGTGTGCCGTGTAGAGTGCGTTTCATAGATTAGTATTGCCAGCGAAAACGAAATATTGTCCTCGCTTAGTAATCAATTTGAATAATCTACCATTTTTAAATAGTTACCCGGTTTGCATTTAGGAAAAATACAATACGGAATTATTTATCTACAATTAGATGTCATGTTAAACGCTATTAAATAATATTTATTTATAATTTCTAATTTTAACCCCTATGAAAAACTAAGGCTTGACGAAGCAAAAATTTAACTGAATACTGAAAATTACTATAGACAAGCACTTATGTTTATCTATACCTAATCGAAGACTTCCAAAACACTATTTTCTTATCTTACACTCCCACTTTCAGAACATTATTTTCACAACAGCAACACCGCTGCCAGTGATTGATGCTTTCCCGCCAAAAAGAATTACTGACCAGTTTATGAATCATGGCCGACATGTTTTACATAATAACGCCTTGTTTCTGCGGCGATCGAAATAAAAGATAAAAATAAACACGTTATCAACGCACCTTTTGGTTTATGAGTTTGTCAGGATATTAATCACGTAGGAACAGTTGCCAACAGACACAGTGTTTATTTACTACTATTATAGAGCAAAATATTTTAGTATGGTAAATTCTTCGAAGGTTTACGGTGGATTTCTATATCCAACCCATCCGTTGATTGCGATAAGACATTGAAATTTGACATAAGCAATCTTTAATCGCAAAAATATGGATGGATAGGTTATAAAAATCAGTTAGCAAGTCTTAATGACGTCATACATCGAATTAATTAATTTTAACCTCTAAATGCAATCATTAACTAAACTGCTATCCGGCATTGTAAAAAGACATCAAACTACAATAAAATCGAGAAACAAAAAATTGACTAGACAATTTAATCTCGTTTTTACTGCCCAAGAATCTATGTAGGCGAAAAAAAAATACAACTACACACAAAATAAACAAAAAGCATTATTTTAATCAAGCGAAATCAGAACTAGATTTACTTCACGTGTTTCTTTTATATCAAATACAACAACTAACTAGTATAAATACATCGTAAAGATAAAAAGATCTCGCTGTTGATCCAAGAAAGTGTTTCATGGTTTCAGCTGGATATTTCCCGCGCAACTTGTAAGAGTAAACTAAAGAAATGGGTCACTAGAGTACAGACGCCAGCACATCGCCCTACCATAATCTGTCAAATTTCTTCAATAGATTTTCAACCTTGTCACAATAGTGGAAGGTTAGTGTTCGATTGGTAAAATTTGACAGATTCGAGTAGGTTTACCGGCTGTCGTCTGTACCAGTAAGAAATGGACCGACAATCTAAGATTATGTAGAATATGGTGCAATCTTTGAGTTCCAAATTTGGAGCTGTCGGTAAATCTAGTTCTGGGCGATTGCAACTTTTCTTGCTTCGGTATTCGAATTACTTGCACGGTTTGGTCTTCTTCATAAATATGTTAACGAGGTCATTATTAATTAATTATTTGTATATTTGGGTGTATACTGTTTCCATCTATTCTAGTGCACAAGGTGGTTACCTTGTGCACTAGAATACCACGCTTCTCCCAATAATTACGCACAGAAGCAGAACGAAATAAATAAGTAACACTACTGAAATTCTGACTCACGGGATTTCTATTCAAAAAGTTTTCAATCTACTACGAAACCAGTACAGAGAACTAGACTTTATTTGAGCACCTTCATCCCTTAGACAAATAACGCGACAAAATCGCGAAAGTAAAAGTAAATATCTACTGAAGAAAGCTTTCGACAATTCCACGCTATCAACATTGTTGGAAAAGTGTCATCATATCGAAACGAGTTTTACTCACCTTCAGTCGATAATACGTATTCCAATAATTTCATTTTCACGTCAAAGTATTTGTTGGAACGCTGACGGCAGGAATTTGTTATCACAGAATATTGATTTCGGAACTGTATGTAAGTAGGTATGTGTATAATATTAAATTGGCTTTAGAGATTTTTTTGTAAAAAAATACATACCAACATAAACATTTTATTTTAGTAACACAATGATGGATCGAATCGGTTATGGTATTCAGTATTTTTTTAGAACTTAACAAAAATTTTACTACAGCTTAGTATTATTAAAATAAGATGATATCGCTTGGTAATCAAAACCGGGAACACAAAAGAACTAATCAAAGCTCAAAACTTGTAAATGCGTTGGTTTTTATGAAACTACGTTTTTGGTCTATTGCTGTCATTAACTTAATTACAAACTAGCATTGATTTCCTAGTTACCGTAATACTCTGATATTGACGGTGCACCGTGTATCAGTCAAAATGCAGCAGTATTTAACCGCACAATACAGACGTGGTAGCTTTTGTTAGGCCGTCATTCGTCATCCAAGCACTCACGTTTATGCCGACAAAATGCCATGATCCGGCTGTCAACAGGTCATTTTATCTTGTGTGTTGAACATGTTTTAGTACAAAATTCTTGTTAATCCACTGAATAGATGACACTACACGTTTTTTAACTTCATACCTATTCTCAAAGTATATGGTGGGGTATAATTAATGTTCTTTGTGCGTATGTAGATGGCTCTCTTCCTTAAAGTTCCGCAACTAATGCTCGTTTACAGTCTTTGTGATCCCCTAAGCCGTCTTTGGTGATCTCAAGGGAATATTTTCATTTTCACTATGAGCGCCTAAAGATAATACCTATGTGTCAAAAGGTACTCTGGAACTTTATGAAAATTAAAGTAGAAATATTTAGAGTAAAATTCTAAGTACAAGTTGGACATGACCAGCTATTAATATTAGTAATCGACTAATCAATTATTTCCCACATCCATTTCCTTCAGTGCTATTTTAATCTAAGAGCTTCTCACACAAATTCTAAGAACCAATTAAGTTAAATGGAACATTCTAGTCGAAAACGACGGAATGCTCTATCGAAATGTTTGAACCAGATACACTGCTTCAGACCGTAGCAATCTGATCCTAAGTGATAACAACCCACGGTTTACCTTGAATTTGGGAATTAATCAAAAGTTGAATTCGGTGACGTCATTCATTTGCCCTTTGGAAGTTGTAACAAATATAGCTGTTCCATTTGTTTTGCACAATTTAAAGGATTTGAAGGAAAGTCTTGCGATTCGATTAATGATTTTTGTGACAAAAGTTGGCCTATTCAATTTGAGCTAGAACTTGATGCTTTGTCGAACCTAGAGAGAGAAGCTATTTTTTATGTTTAACAGTGCTCTGTACTATAACACAAATTTTCATAAAATGTTGATTTATTAATTAAATACTGAGACGTCTGGGGATTCAATTATTCAAGTAATATTTCATGCATACCCTATTAAAGTTTGTAGGGTTCGTAGCGTTGCATTATATTGCATTTTTCTGAGTAAGTCCTATCAAGTTTAATAGACAACCGTACCTGTGCAACTTCGCGACGTTCACCCCTTACTTTCTTTTTAGAATATTCTAGAACTTGTTTTTATTTTTGTCTCCACCACGGCGGACGGCACGATCGCGATTTGAATTAAAATTTCGTTCAGAAATGATGCGATATAATGCAGGTTCCTTACATTTTTTTCAAAGTTCTTTAATATTATTCCTAGGAAAAAAATCTTGATAAAAAAACTCATAAAATTAAAATTGATTAATCAAAACGTAACCGATTAAAATAAACAGTTGAAGATCCCAACTTTCGCCACAAAAGAATAATACGGAAAATCGTAAAAAGTATTTCTACAAATTGGCTTGTAAATGCGGAACAACGTAGGAAATTTCCAAGATTTTTTTTGTATGGTGTCCCAATAACAAAGTTTTTATTCGAAAAAGTTTGCCCAGGAAATTCGCACTCTACGTGACAAGGTGATTGGTTGTCTGGTTATAGGTTTTTTCATCCATAACACAAGGTGTTTTTCAGCAAAAAGGTGAACAGAAAGAAAGTACATTTATATTCATAACAGCTAGTCTTCAAAATGATGGCTATGGGAAATATAAAATGCAGTAAAAAGGGGTCTACTTTTTGCGTAAAGGAGTTCCCTCCAGGTAAACCCAATACTCTTGTAATATTAACATCACACAATAAAAAAACTCCTAAAATAATTACTGTCAATTAATTCCAACATCTATTAATATTCAAAAGTCATTCGAATCAAACGACGGGCCCCTAAAACAGCAATATCCGTTTTTATTGCCATTTGATGATCTTGTTTAATTTTATTTTTGTTTCGTAGAATAAATCTTGGTATTCGCCCACGTCTCGGTGGGTAGAAGTAGCGGGAGTGCTATCGTAGTTACGTTGTGGACCTGGTTCGTATCGATCGAACTCTTAATTAGCGAGGTCTTAGATTACCTAGTCTGTGGACCATGCATGCTGATTAAGTGCACGCCTACCTGTATTATGCACTTCGTTTGCATGTGTTTTGTAAGGGAAATTAATCTAATTTTGGTTACTAGTAATAATCTTTTTTAAGATGTTTTCTTATAGTCAATTCAGGAAGAGAATTGTCCCCACAAAATTAAGAAAACTTAACTACCACTAGTTTCAAAATTGTGCCTCTTTCAGGTGTAATTGATAATTTATCAATTAACATTGTTGAAATAAATAAAAACTATTAGCATTTACAAACAATAATGCTGGGTAGCTCTAACACTAAACTACAGAACGGCTTACCGTTTTACCGCAGCATTTAATATTATTAAGAGGCTTACAACACAATAGAAAATACAATTTTATTACTAATACAAAATGAATAAGCCTTTCAAATACAAGAGCTTAGTGCTTCACTTATCAACTAAATGCAAGCGTGGCTGCAAACGTTATTCATTTATGTATTTTGCTTCAGTAAAATGAAGTTGAAACGAATTATCTTCCCTGCTCTTTATAATGTCGCTTGTGATTAATATTGCAGACTAACAGAACAGTTTGGGCTTGTCTAGGACACGCTTGGGTTTTTGTTAGGGAATATTAACCCTAACTACTCTAACTTGCCATGACCTTAGTACTTTTGGCAATTTTGCATAGATGTTTTATGATTTTGGACAGCAGTTTGCATATAGTTTGGATTGTTCTATTGATATGCTGGATTTCTGTAATTTTACTATCTGTTTTGTGATGAAAGATTAAATTTTGATATTATTATCATCTCCAAATAAATTATGTCTTTCAATCTCTAATCGCAAAACAACAGTAGGTTATAGAAATGGGCTATAAACACTATAGAGTGTAAATATAAGCCACACTTTTCTTAAAAAGCGATAAATTTTGTTGCACACAAAACTTATTTGACGAGGGCTGGTGTAATGTGCAACCTTCCTCTTACAAACTTCGAAGATAAAGAGTTTTTACACGCTCAAACTACATTCGGACTCAAAATGAACAGTCGATACTAATACAAACGACCACTTACGATCGTTCCCAATAACCTATCTATCTGCTGATTTGTTGCTTACTAGAGATTGAATTTAGACACTGGCTCCACACAAGTAATGTCAAATTCCTATCTCTAGTTACCAAATCGATAGATAGATAAGTTATCAACTGGCAAGTGTACACTGTAAAAATATTAGTTCAGCAAATAATTTCTATTTGATTAAGCAATTAAATAACTGGATAGGTATACAGCCGTGAACGTCGATGAAATCGAAAAGAAATTAAATGCGTTCCGGGAATGCACTGCGAAAATAAATAAGAACCGCTTTGCACTCAGACGACGTTCATGTGAGGAGATATTAAAAACTTATTGATACGTGCTTTGGTTTTTAAAGTTTTGATTCTATGATATGTTTGAAATATATCGTGATATAAATATTCTCTTTTTTCCAGTGCGGTAACCAAAGATGAAAAAATATGGCTTCCTTGTCATCGGTACCTATTAAAATTTTTTCGAAGTATAGATAATGTTAATATAATGAATATGTAAAATGTATGTACTGTACCTATATTCAATGGTTCATATAGCCTTCGTACTTATACATATGCTATGAAAACATAAGTTACTATTGCTCATGCTCTTTTTTTTTAAAGATATGAAATTATCAGTATGAGCCCTCCCGCTGTGGGTTAGACTTTTACTGACTAAAACCCACCGTGTTCCTTCGGGAGCCCTTTGTGCGCCAGGGCCGCGGTAACTCTTTCGAACAATCCCGTAGCCCTGGCAGGCTCTGGCTCTAGTGGGCCTCGCTGGGGTTTGCTGACTCTCTTTGAGGAGCGTGTGGAACAACGCGCACAGCCGACTCGGGCCTGTCGTCTCCTAGGAGAAGGAAGGACGGAAAGTCCTTCATTTAAAGGTACATATAACTTATACATATAGCCTTCACATTTACATATGTGCTATGAAAACACAAGTTCCCATTGCTCATGCTCATGTCAATAAATAACTCTTACAAGAAAGAAAAAGATGAACTACTCTCCAAAACTTTACCCAAACATATTTATTTAAGTGATTATAACAGCCATTGTTTTGGCTTCTCGTAATTAATTTATGTGATGGAAGAGCAAAAAGTTTCGTGGAACCACCCAAATAAATGCTTGAAAACTTTTGTTATTACGGCGATGGGCTTGATTCTTGTGGCTACAGAATATTTGACCTCTTAGTTTGGGGATAATGGCGGTAAAAAGGTCATCAGAAACAGCGTCTTGTAAGAGTTATAATTATATTCTATTAATTATAATATTAAGTATCACTTGTAATGCATTACCTATAGAGATATATGTATGGAATCAATGTTCAAACACTAATTATGATCTCATAATTAAACTACATGTATAATTAATGCGTTATTGATATGCTGCAAATCCAATTAAGTATAGGTACCTATCTATATGTATGTAATATTAACTTGCAATAGAAGTAGAAAAGGTTATTGCACTAGGGAGGTATCTAAGAGCTAAGTTAAGCTCAGTTTTCACCGTTCTCTTTTTTTTATGTATTATTGAAGAATCTTTAAGTATGCTCTTGACGAGTTTTTCAATTATATGCATGAACAGAAATGCCTTCATAGATTATTAATTAAAGCGTTTTAAAGCAAAACTTTTAATTGAGGAGCTCAATCTAATTGGGTCAAGTAATTCTCATTAGTATTTTTTTGCTGAAAAAAAGAATTTTGTAAAGCTTCCTAGAGCCAGATTATTTGGAATTTCGGCGACAGCATTTGTAATATTCCTATGTAAGAAAATGGTCATTGATAAGAAGGTCTAAAAGGACGAAAAGTTCACCTTTTTAATTACTAGCTTCTGTCAGCGGTTTCACACGCGTCCCGATAGAACTACTCGGCACCCCCGGATAAGCCTATAGCCTTCCTCGATAAATGGGCTATCTAACACTGAAAGAATTTTTCAAATCGGACCAGTAGTTCCTGAGATTAGCGCGACCAAACAAACAAACTCTTCAGCTTTATAATATTAGTATATGTTAGGCAGTTCATATGTTGCGTTTGATCAAACTACTGGCGGGCGGGAAACATGCAAATAGAAAATTTGTTACAAAAATAATGAGTATTTAGTGATTCCTAACTCCTGAACAACAGGGTGTACGGCAACCACGATCTGATTTTCACGGTAAATTGGACTTTTATGAGCAAACTCCAACAGAACTGCACTGAAAACTCATATGATGTTCGTTAAATAAAAGTTAAAGTTGGTTTTGGTGAGTAGGATGTGTATAGATTGATAGTTATTTAGTGCTTTTATAGATACAAGATTTGCTTTCCCCAGTTTCACTCGAGTCCCGTGAGAACTACTCCGCGCTTGGATACCTAAAATATACTTTTGAGTATTATGATAGCTTTTCGCAATAAATCGGCTATCTAACACTGAAACTCTTTTCCAAATCGGTCTAGTAGTTCTTACGATTACCGCGGTCAAACAAACAACTACAACAATACTTACCTAGTTTCTACAAATTCTTGACACTTCCCCCCTTCTTCAAAGAAAATTTTAATCGAACCTAAACTTTAGCAACCATACCCATCACCATAAAAAGGGACACGTACAAATCCAAACAGTTACCCTCAAAAGAAAGTTATAATGAAATTGTGACTGTCACACCATAAATCTCAGGAGATTGACATTATCGAGACTCAAAGCAAATCCCATTACGTCTCCCTCCCGTAATGTTGGCAGTACCGACGTCGACGTCACGGCTTTGTTTCATGCAGCTTTGTGCAAAGTTTGCTGGGTACCGTAGTCCGTCTTTAAGAGGATTTCAGGTGACTGAGAACATTTTGTACGTACAGATAGCTGTAAGAACCTACGTGGAGAGTTGAGAACCCTATGAAAATATATTAAAGTTTAGAAAAAATGGACTTTAACTTAACAATGCATAGGGCAGTCCCAAATCTGTCTTGAAATATTAGAATCAAACGGAAAAACACATAAGTAGGTAATCTCGCTAGCTAGTATATTTTTCACAGGGACTCAAAAACTGTTCTACCAATTCAACCCTACAAAGTTAAACTACAATTAAAGCTATTATCTACGAACATACGTAAACACCAATAGTTTTACCACATTAATCGTTTCACTCAACACATAGCCAGGTTTTAACTTTCCTCATTTACTAATACCTATAATATAAAGTTTCATAGTAAAATGGCCGTCGCAATGAAGCACAATTTTACTGCGAGCAATGCGGGACCGGGAATTGAGTCCGAGCGTTTAGTCAACGGTACTTTGAAAACTTTTCGTATTACTGTTGAGACTTTTCGTAAGTATTATAACATATCAGGGTCTTTAGTACGAGAGGACCGATAGAGTAACATTCCATTTAGTTTTTGAGTAAGCTGCTCATAACATGGTTCCGATAGAAAATTGGGTCGTATAGGTTGTGTTGTACACAAAGACAAAGACAAGAAATGAAGACATTACAATCAATACTACTATTAGGAAACTAGAAACTGCAGCACTCTCTCACCCCTTTATTGTTAAGTCTTATCAGTCCGCACATCAACCCCTGTATAAATTCCATAAATTATACCTTGACACGTTGATCTTGCTAAACATCACACTAAAACAGCAAAAAGTTTTTATAGCGGGAAAGGTCTTTTAGAATAAAAGACTTCGCCCACAAAAATAAATTCAGGAACGCCACAAACTTTCCTTCAGTACTAAAACTAGATACTAAACACAAAGAATGATAGTACGGTGGACACATAAACCACATGAAAGAGGTCGAGTTGATAATACGAACCCGTTTTTAACCCCCGTATAAAGTAGAAGGATACAAGTTTAGCATAAGGTTATCTACAACCGTGAACTGCGGATATGCTCGTAAATTGTACAACGCTATTTTTACGAATTGCTTGAATTTATAGAGCTGTGGTGACCGAATGAATTTTAATGGATACTTCGGCTTTACTAGTGAAGGTTGGAGGACACGGGACACCTTGTAATGTTGCAAAATTATGCTAAACTAGCTTCTGCCCACGTAATAAACAAAGTCCCGTTTTTTCCCGTTCCCGTGGAAATTTCGGGAAATTCTTTCTTATCTCGCGTGAGAGTCTTAAGATGAACCTCTGTGCAAAATTTCAGGTTTGGGCCCTGCGTTGATGAGTCAGTGAATAAGTCAGGATTTTGATTTTTATATGTAAACCTAGAAGATGTCAGTATTCACGAAATGACATGAATGGATGTAAACATTAAACAATCGACCCATGAAAGTGTTTCCAAACTACAAGCTCCTTTCGTGATCACAACAAACACAAAGAACTGGCATCTAGATAAACGAACCTATCCTTCACTAATTGAGTATCTTTAAAACTTCGTACCCCTCCGGAATCTCCTTCCTGAAACTATCCAAACTTTAGATGCACCACACAACTTGAATGATTAATAGATCGTGACAGATTTGAGCTCATCTCTTAGCCAGGTAACGATCAGTCCACGGACATAATCTAAGTTTGGACCAGATTTGCATTGTCTGATGGATATTCTGAGAACAAGGAAGACCCTATTCCCGACAAATCCATTTACCTACGTCTGTTAATTGCTGGAGTCAGGTTAATACCTATCTATATTTTTTTGGAGTTGGTATATCATCAGATGACATGATGAGCTTTACTGTCTAAAACCCACCTCCGTGCCTCCGGGAGTCTTACCATTTGTGTACAATATCCGAATTTAGAACCGGCTTTAGAGCTTTTTATCAAGTTGATTAAGAACAAATGAAAACTGCCGCTATTAAACAAAAAGAGAACTCCAAATAGTCCGTTCCACAAGCGTTTTTATCAACTACTATGATATTGAATCAGAGTGCAGGCACAAAACTTTGGCATTTCATTAGAACACGTTTGATTCTCCAGAATCAGAACCACTCAGTGTAGCTGACCTTCTATTACCTATAAGTAGGTATATACCTATTACTACAAAAATTTTGATCGTTGTTCTTTTCTAAATTCAAAATAATTATCCAAGTACAGACGACAGCACATCAAGTTACCACAATCTGTCAAATATCTGCAATAGATTTTCAACCTTATTGCAATAATGGAAGGTTAATGTTCGATTGGTATAATTTGACAGATTATTAAGTAACTAGCTGTTCCCGGCGGTTCCACCCATTCCGCCAGAGTGAACTTTTGAAAAAAAATTCATTGCTGTCCTGTCTGTGGACCAAAAATTCTGTCGTTTCGGTGTATAATCCGAGCAGTCACAGCATTACTTTCCCAGTTACCTATAATAAAAAAATAATAGGTCACCCAAAATGCTGAAAGTGACAGAGAACACAATACCTAAGTGTTGAAAATAAAATTTATGATGCTTTCAAAGTTATTATCGCTGTGAGTGTTAAGATGACGATCGGAGTTAAACCTTTTATGATCACTTTGCTATGTTACAATTTTGCAATAAAATTGAAACTCATAAAATTCATCATTCATGGGTTACCTACACACACGCTACCTGCATCACTGTGCCTTCATCGAAACTATTTCGTTTACTTAGATACCTACCTGGGTACATCTAGAAAGTAAAATTTATGGCCAGTTTTCTAGATAAAGTTATAGATACTAACTACCTGACAGATACTGCCATACCTAGTTCAATTTGAAAACATTTCTATGGCAGTATCTATCAGATAGCTATTTAGAACTTTATCTGGAACCTGTGAAACTGGCGCTTAAATAAATATTTAAAGCATTTACTTTTTTCTCTAACTTAATGTAGGTACTCCTTCCTAGATATATTTAACTTGTTATTCATTTACCTCTAACCTACATCAAAATCCTCAGTTTCCTAGGAAAATAGGATTAAGAAAATACCACACGCGCAAAGAAAACTGTATTAAAGGCCAGGAGTTCAAACGGCTAAGGATTTGTTTTCGAAGAGGTCCTTTGTGACCTTTATGTTATCGTTCTTGAAGGTTTAATACTTCCACGTGGAGCTGAGAAAACCTCCTTTATATTTTCTAATCTAGCTCTTTGTTAACTGGGAGAACTTCGTCTGTGAGTAACTTTGAATTTAATAGGCAGGTACCTACTTATGGAAGGCCTAGCTTCCGCCAGCGGTTTCACCCGCTTTCCCGTGGGACCAACTGCGCGCACCCGGATAAAAAGTACTATAACCTTCCTCGATAAACGGGCTATCTAATACTGAAAGAATTTTTCAAATCGGACCAGTAGTTCCTGAGATTAGCACGTTCAAACAAAGATAGATAAAGAAGTTTCACACTAGCGTGTTTTAAGCCGCGCCAAAATCCACTGACACACGTTCAAACGGGTAGTTGTCAATTGTTCAATCTTCGCTCGGCCTCGATCGTCAGTTGTCACTTGTATGACCTGCGAAAACCACGAAACACCAAACCGAAAATCGTTTGATATAGCGTTCCATTTAAGGCATATTGTAAAAAAATGTTATGATACTATTCACTTACAGCTCGCAAGCAGGTACTGAGTAGGTGCTTCACTTTACGAGACAACAAAGAATTCTACCTAGTTACTGAAAGAAGAAAACGTTCCTATATTTCTACGTAGGTACAGACGACAGCAGGTCAACGTGTACGAATCTGTCAAATTTTACCAATCAAATATTGACCTACCGCCATTGCCATAAGGTTGAAAATCTATTGCAGAAATTTGACAGATTGTGGTAACTTGATGTGTTGTCGTCTGTACGTACTTACATCCGAGTTCAGCGTTGTTTATTGAAACTTATGAAACTGGATAATATGATACTTCACAATTTGATGTGAGCTCGTTACAGTTTGAATAGGCATCTCCGTTACCTTTTACGTTATTTTAATTTAGCATAATATTTTCATAATATTCTTTGACGAAGAAAATATTACCTGGCTTATCCTACGTAAACTACATTTTAAAGTAAGTGGATAACGAATGTGAATGTAATTTATGTTCTACCTAGAGTAACATTTCACATGATAAATACATATATCTAGATACTTATTAGAATATTTACAAACCTAGAAAATTCCATTAAGAAAATAAAATTCATTTAGTAGGCACATAATCAGCAGTAAAGACCGACATTCAGTATTTTAATTTAAACCAACTTAAGTAATACTTAGGGTCGGTTTCAGAGGTTCCAGACAAAGTTCTAGATGGCTATCTTACTACCCTTTATTACTAACCCACCTTGTCAGTGTTTGTTACAGCAAATATTCAATCGACTGCAACAATATCAAATGAAACCTGACTGACTATACCTGAAAGTTTGAAACAATTCTCCAATTATTGGGTAGATAGATATTCTGCGAAAATATTTGCAGTTGCAAATTGCAGTTTCAGATTCCTTATTGTTTTTGTTCCTTCGGTAGGTAGACCTATCTACCCAAATATCATTTGATATGCAATTAATATAGGTAACGTTAGCGCCATTTTGAATTTGGGGGCACGGCAGTGCCCCCGCCAAGTCGAGCGCAAAGCAAACACTGCCGTACCATCCTTTACTGGAACCGCATTTTCAGGCCTGGCCGTTGATCATTCTTTATACGTTAGTGAGTACAAGTACAACTACGGCCAGTCATATAGCATTAACTATAATAGTAAAGAAATCGCCGTATGAATCCTTAGACTCAGCACGACTTTGTCTAGATTTCATTACTTTTTAGAGATAAACAAGCAGTTTCAGCGAGAATTGGCTAGTTTTTTACAGAATGTTTTTGGTGGGATAATATATACCAGGACCTTCTTAGCTTTCTCATCTCATTTGTTAGATCAGCGCATACTAAAACGAGATTTTTAGAGCCTTCGATTCCAGCCCTTAATTACACGTCTATCAGTTACTATCCTACTCTTTCCAAGTCAAAAGAAACGTCTAAAATAGTGTGTTCACTAATCATAAAACTAGAGAATGAGTAGGAGTGACGAGGAACTCTTTATCACATTTATTTTGCTTTGCAGCATAAATTCTTAATCGAATGTCACTCGCGGTAAACGGTCGCCACTCAACGGATCGTAGAAGCGCCGGTAATTACTTTTGAATTCATAACGCTGTTTGTTGTTCACGGGGTAAGGTAGGTTGGTTGAGCTTATTTATTGGAATAAAATTTAACCGATAAAAGCTGTTAAAGCGATCTGTTGCAATGGCGAAGATTCTTGATCATTTGGTCCTGAAAACACCCTGTATCGGTACGGCGACCAGTGTCAGTAGAGTCCGGAGTAGAAGTTTTGTCAGGATTCATTTTAAGAATTCTATACACCGTAAATACGAAATTTGAGACTTTGAAAAGTTTTCCACCTACTGCTTACCGAACCTACTACTTCGAAATCTTTGCTCACCTTCTTACCACTCCGCTTCGAGCGTTTCACGCGGATAACTATGCAAGTGTGGAACTGCTCTTAGGGTGCGTCTCCATCTGGCGAACGTGCCGCGAATGCGCAGCTCGCGGGCAGCTCGCAAACGGCTCGCGAGCTGCGCATTCGCCAAATGGAGACGCACCCTTAGGAGTGGAAAAAACAAAGAACAAAATTTTGCGGGGATCCATTCTTAGAACCACGTATTTCAACAAACCTACTGTATTAAAGACGATCCACAATTCATTAGTTTCAAGGCGAGCGACGGTTGTCTTCCGAAGTCCCAAAAGGTTGGTCGACCTAATTCTCTCGCCTACACTAATAGCGTCAATACTCAGGCGTTATTATTTTTGCTCCCACAACAGATGACCTGACACGCTAGTAAGTAGTAACCCGTGATACTTTCTTTATAAAAGGATGTCAATGTTTGATAGGCCTCGAGTCTTCATTTGTTTTTTTGTTGGCTAAAAAAGGCAACTCTCACGGCTAAACACGTTTTAACCACCGTGACTGTCCTTAAAATTGTTAATTACCCATCTGCAGATTTTTTTCCGTTTAAGGCTTTCAAGAAACACTTGAGGAAATTCCAGACTGATTGACTCTCTTTCCCAAGGGGCATTATGGACAATTCGGCGCAGCGGCTCCAAAAAGATGACAAATTGAATGGCAGAATTTGCAGTGACTTCAAAATTGTGAGGGCTACCTATGCAATCAAGTCGTAGTTAGTTGAGGTCTGATAAATTAAACCACTATTTAATTTCATCATAGAAGAATGTGTTATATTATCTCTCTATAACAAAAAAGGTCGGTATACTTATTATTTTATACATTAGTCAAACGAAATACATCAAAATGCGAGGGTTCAATAAAAACAACACATTACAACTACTGAATCTTTAATTATATCCAACAAGTACTCTTAAGCGAATCTTTTAAATCAATCTTAACTAAAACATAATCGCTAAAACTCGAACCTTTCTCGTTTGTATGTCAGATACAAAAATATTTATATCTTATATCAACAGAAAATCCATTCATACCATGTGATACACTAAACTTATTGAAATAAAACAACGCACTCATAATTTCAGCGTCCATCGTCCGGGATACTCGACTAGTATCTTAATATAAAATGTATTCACAAGCCAGGGGCGCCGGCTTTCAATATGAAGCCACGATGTACAGATCACTGTCTGGTTAGAAATCTGCAACCAAACAAAACTTGATTAGAGATTGGAACTCGAACTATAATGTTGATATAGTGTCGATCACACATAAGTAGCTATCTAAAACCTGCAGTTGCTATAATTACTTGTTAGTCAGTGACGTTAGCTTGTAATTTAATTGTATCCAGTTAATCAACTCACACTATTTATCGAAGTTAGTAGACCATGCAACAAAACAATGTATACTATACCGCGTAAACAATGTAGGTCTAAGAATCACAATTTCTGCGTGCTACTTCTAACGAACATGGACTCACCCAAAAGACTATTCTAATGATATACAATAATAATGATACTCATTCTAATGATTGTATGGTAACAGTTGATAAATCGACCGTATACCGTAAAAAATCCCATACTTTATCAAAATACATACTTACAAAATCTACTTTTAAGTATCACTCTTCCAAAGCTTGATAGTCTTGTCGTTCTCGAGCGCCGCAGACGCTATGATGTTCTCGGTGGGGTGGCAAGCGGTACATAGCACGGTGTCCGTGTGACCTGACAACCGCTGCACGATCTCCTTTGATTGCAGATTCCAAATGTACACCAGGTTGTCTTCTGAGCCTGATACTATCCACTGTGGAGAAGGAGTGATGGTCAGAATTGAATATGCTGTTTTACTTATACAAATATACGTACATGGAGAAAAGTTTTTGTTTTTATAATAGCCATGAATATCTGTACAGACGCCAGCACATCAAGCTACCTTAATCTGTATTATTTTTCAACCTTGTCACAATAGTGGAAGGTTAATGTTCGATTGGTAAATTTTGACACATTCGGGTAAGTTGACCTGCTGTCGTCTGCACAATGGTCCCATTAAAACATTTAGAAGGAATTCCAACCAATTAATTAACTTGGTATTAAGATCCTTCCTTTCCTATGACCTGGCAACGAAATAGTAGAAAAGTTATGCAAACAATTTATATTTTATCGACTGCAAAAACGTGTATGATGCCTAGAAAAACGCATTGCGTGGTGATCTCACTCGAACTATTTAATTATCATGCGTAACATCTGATTGCTAACTTTAGAAATTAAAAATATCTAAGATCTCATTAATCTAATAAAAAGGTATAATAAAATGGATTCTTTCTTGGTTATCTACTTTACCTATTTTATTACAAATGGAAGTTTTTCTGTTTCCGCAAGATATGGAAGTTGAAGAAGTTGATAGAAGTTGAAGAAAATAGAGCAAAATTTTAAGTCTTCTGTCAGAAATAGAGTTAATAGAGGCACATTGAAAAATCGTAACGTAATTAAACATTTTACAGTACGTTCTATATTTTTCTGAGGTCCTAATTTAACGCGTAACTCGGAACTGCCCTAAAAATGAGCGCACGTTATGGCAAGATCGGAGGCGAATCTCTGTATGCTGTGTAGTAATTCGATGTTCATAGACTTACCTTTCCACCTGTAACACTAAAGTTGGCAAAGATGCAGTATTTCTCGTTCTTATGTCCCGTGTACGTCTTGAGGCACTTGCCCCTGCTGTAGTCCCATAGTTTGAGGGTATTGTCGAGTGTTGCAGCCAAGATGTATTTGCCGTTAGGAGAGAACTTCACGAACGAGACCGGCGGATTGTCGTCATCTATCAAAGTCTTTAGACATTGACCTGATGCTGTATCCCAGATTCGACTGAAAATAATGGAAGTAGGATTGATAGCGTCATTTCGTCGAACGAATTTGTTAGCGGAACTAAGTTATAAAATAGTCAATTTAAGCAACAAATAAATCTGTACCGAGTGGTTACTTATTTTGAGATAAATTTTAACCAAACCATACTTAGAAAGTGTAAGAGATTCCATTTGCAATACTTACCATAATCCGTCATAACTCGATGATACAATAAGGCTGCCGTCCCTGTTGAAATGTACTGCCGATACTGGATCCGAATGCGCCGGTAAAGTCTTCAAACATTTGCCTGGAAACCAGATTATTCCAGATAATTCAAGTACTCTCAATAGATCAACAGATTGTGACCAATGTATAATACCTTAGTTGGTTGATGACCTAATAGCATGGTGGGTTGATACGATGGAAAAAATAGCTAGCTAGAGCTAGCTAAAGATATTTGGCGGCAAAAACGAAAAAAAATCTACAAGATGTTTTATTTTTTTATTTTAGGTTGCAATGTCGCAAATATTCAGTTCATCCTCTTTGATCAATAGAATGCTACTATACGACGTACGGATTTGGCCAGGATGTTAATTATATAAATAGTGCACTAACCCACTTCTACAGGAGTTGCAAGCGTGACATTTACGATTGTTTCTTGTTCCACGTGGCTAATATTAGAAGTCATTATCGCTTGTGTGAAAATATTTCGAAAGTTGTGGTGAGTATGGTGAAAATGTTTTCGTAGTACGGTGTTAATAGGCTTGTCGAACGTTGTGTAACGAAGTACCTACTCGGATTAGGTTTATGAAGTACGCTACGATCGTGACGGCCAGTCACGCCTATGTTTAGGTGTATTATTAAATGCAGTGAAGATGTATTGAACTGGTACATTTGAGACTGTGTTACAAAATGTAGATCGTTGACCGCGTTTACTGGTATTACCATCTCTATTAACGAATGCATGCTAGTTTCAGTAACCACAATAACCACAATTTCCATAAACATTTATTATTTACAAAAGTTTATAGGTAAACGGTCGCATTACTGTCTGCTAGTTTTCCTCATATCAGGTTGTAAAATATAATATTAAAATATACACTGTATGCATTAACCTTTTCGCCGCTACCAGCATTTGCACGTCAACGTGCGAAATGCCATTTGTGCCGTTAACGGCTGTCCAATCAAAGAGAATGACTGTTCCAATCTACAACTACGTATTTGAACTACTACTAGGTAAATGTTTAGAACGGAAAAATAGAATTAATCTTACCTGTTCTTACATCCCATATCCGAACACTCTCGTCGAAACTGCCAGATACAATAAGGTTGCTTTGTGGATTAAAATTACAGCAGAACACATAGTTGCTATGTCCTTTGAGCGTCTTTAAACATTTGCCCGAACTGAGTTCCCATACCTGTAACATGGAAATAGCTCGTAAAATATTTGTTATGGGCGCTGTCGATCTATTTAAAGGTTTATGCAGCGATACTTATTGTAATGAGACAGGAGCATAAACTTGGAAGTTAACTCCACTATTTAAAATAAGGTTTAGATATAGATATTGTTTAGCGGCCGTTCCCAATAACCTATCTAACTCTGGATTTGCTTACCAGAGATAGAAATTTGACATAACTTGTATGGGGCTAATGTCAAAATCCTATCACTAGTAAGCAAATCCAGAGATAGACAGAATATTGATTTCCGCAGTAAATAATTCATGAAGATAAAGGTAAATCTTGACAGGACTTTTAACACAAATATTCAATTTATCATATAATTGTGATTATTCTATTTATGAATTTACATTAATTTTTAGGTGCAATTTATTTTTAAGCAGAGATTTAAAAAAAAAAGTTATCAAAATTGTTTATGTCTTAGTTAAATTGACCGAATAAAGCAAGTAAAGGCTATCACAGTACAATATGCTTTTAGTTAGTGGTGGTAGAGTAATAATAGGTCTTCGGTAGAGTACTTCAGGTCTTCATAGAGTTATCTAGATAATAATTTTAAAGACTGAAGATATAGTGGAGCCTCCCTGAGATAGTTCATGGTTTAATTTAGATAACTTTTGACATCAAATACTTTGTTTGGAATGAAGTACTTATTGATAAATTAGATTAATAATGTAATGCTATTGCAATCCCTGATATTGAGGTCAGAGGATTATTATACCATATGCATAACAATTTAATATTTGCAATTGAAGACTCATTTAAGAACCAGTTTTAAACTATAAAATTAAATAGATGATTCTATAGGTATTAAAAAAATACTGGTTGAAGATGATTCTCTTCCTATCCATAAGGTGTAATGACCAAAGTTACTGAATGTAGTCACATACTATGTGTTTGCAATCAATGTAATTGTATGGTAAAGTGATGTGAAGCAGTATATCTGGAGAAATATTTTTTCTCAAATAATTTCATTACCTGAACCAAATATTATCTAGAGTTGATCAAAATATTTAAATATTCAAGTTGTTAATAAGACCTGAGCTTATCAATACAATGTGGTGAGACATAATCATAAACTCTTATCTAAAAAGATATCAGTTCACTAACCCAAGAAATATTTTATCTACTTTCTCACAAAATTCTAACAAAAGTGCTGCTGAGATTTCAAAATTAGAGCAGGGGAGTAATAATAGCAATCAATCAAGATAAGGAACGACTTTTCAAATGAGGCCTAGAGTCAAGGAAAATATTTCATTTGATAAAGACAGACTTGTTGCTTTGACTACAAGTAGATAAAATTCAAGCAGCATTTTATTTTATACTGACCCTTTCCGTAAACAAAGTCAATAAAATGAGACTAAATGGCGCAACCTTTTTCGTACAAATTGGTATTCGTGAGTACGGCGACACGGAATTCGCGTGTGTAGCGTGAAAAGGGCCTCTGGCGTCACGCAATTCCTTAGTACCCCCTCCCCCACTTTTCCGTACCTATCCCCGCAAGGTTCGTTCACCGCGCATGCGCGACCCCCATTAACGTACCGCGTTCGAATTTCGCGCGCTTTGTTGGGCGGTCGTTTGGGTACATAGAATTAGGAAGTTACCTTGAGCATTTAAGGTCACATAGATATCTGTTATTGAAGAAGTTTGTTATAAAAGCTTATTGAGATTGCAGAAGAAGGAAAAATATGAAGGAAATGTTTTAAGAAGTTTACCTTTAGAGTTTTGTCATCACTGGCACTGACTATCAACCTGCTGTCGGAGGACCAAGCCACATCGCTGATACCCATTTTGTGTCCCGATATTGTCTTCTCAAATTTGCCATCATAAGCACCCCACACCTTAATAAGTTTGTCAGCAGCTGTAAAATATATATTGCAGTGATAATTATCACATCATGAGAGATTTTAGCAAAAACGAATTATGATGACATCATTATTTGACTAGTTTTAAATAAGACTCCATCATTCCTATAAAAGTTGTTAAGTTGCTTGCCTAGCAACAGCTGTTGTAAATTATATTGAAGGTCAACAAACTTGAGTAAGTTATTTAAAGTAGGCATGCTTTGTGTAATGTGCATCATACAGTATAATCATTAACCAAGTAACTTTATGTTGACAATAGTCAGTACAAGTCAATAACCTTCAGTATTAAAAATAGTAGTTTTTTTCTGAATTTNTCCCAATAACCTATCTAACTCTGGATTTGCTTACCAGAGATAGAAATTTGACATAACTTGTATGGGGCTAATGTCAAAATCCTATCACTAGTAAGCAAATCCAGAGATAGACAGAATATTGATTTCCGCAGTAAATAATTCATGAAGATAAAGGTAAATCTTGACAGGACTTTTAACACAAATATTCAATTTATCATATAATTGTGATTATTCTATTTATGAATTTACATTAATTTTTAGGTGCAATTTATTTTTAAGCAGAGATTTAAAAAAAAAAGTTATCAAAATTGTTTATGTCTTAGTTAAATTGACCGAATAAAGCAAGTAAAGGCTATCACAGTACAATATGCTTTTAGTTAGTGGTGGTAGAGTAATAATAGGTCTTCGGTAGAGTACTTCAGGTCTTCATAGAGTTATCTAGATAATAATTTTAAAGACTGAAGATATAGTGGAGCCTCCCTGAGATAGTTCATGGTTTAATTTAGATAACTTTTGACATCAAATACTTTGTTTGGAATGAAGTACTTATTGATAAATTAGATTAATAATGTAATGCTATTGCAATCCCTGATATTGAGGTCAGAGGATTATTATACCATATGCATAACAATTTAATATTTGCAATTGAAGACTCATTTAAGAACCAGTTTTAAACTATAAAATTAAATAGATGATTCTATAGGTATTAAAAAAATACTGGTTGAAGATGATTCTCTTCCTATCCATAAGGTGTAATGACCAAAGTTACTGAATGTAGTCACATACTATGTGTTTGCAATCAATGTAATTGTATGGTAAAGTGATGTGAAGCAGTATATCTGGAGAAATATTTTTTCTCAAATAATTTCATTACCTGAACCAAATATTATCTAGAGTTGATCAAAATATTTAAATATTCAAGTTGTTAATAAGACCTGAGCTTATCAATACAATGTGGTGAGACATAATCATAAACTCTTATCTAAAAAGATATCAGTTCACTAACCCAAGAAATATTTTATCTACTTTCTCACAAAATTCTAACAAAAGTGCTGCTGAGATTTCAAAATTAGAGCAGGGGAGTAATAATAGCAATCAATCAAGATAAGGAACGACTTTTCAAATGAGGCCTAGAGTCAAGGAAAATATTTCATTTGATAAAGACAGACTTGTTGCTTTGACTACAAGTAGATAAAATTCAAGCAGCATTTTATTTTATACTGACCCTTTCCGTAAACAAAGTCAATAAAATGAGACTAAATGGCGCAACCTTTTTCGTACAAATTGGTATTCGTGAGTACGGCGACACGGAATTCGCGTGTGTAGCGTGAAAAGGGCCTCTGGCGTCACGCAATTCCTTAGTACCCCCTCCCCCACTTTTCCGTACCTATCCCCGCAAGGTTCGTTCACCGCGCATGCGCGACCCCCATTAACGTACCGCGTTCGAATTTCGCGCGCTTTGTTGGGCGGTCGTTTGGGTACATAGAATTAGGAAGTTACCTTGAGCATTTAAGGTCACATAGATATCTGTTATTGAAGAAGTTTGTTATAAAAGCTTATTGAGATTGCAGAAGAAGGAAAAATATGAAGGAAATGTTTTAAGAAGTTTACCTTTAGAGTTTTGTCATCACTGGCACTGACTATCAACCTGCTGTCGGAGGACCAAGCCACATCGCTGATACCCATTTTGTGTCCCGATATTGTCTTCTCAAATTTGCCATCATAAGCACCCCACACCTTAATAAGTTTGTCAGCAGCTGTAAAATATATATTGCAGTGATAATTATCACATCATGAGAGATTTTAGCAAAAACGAATTATGATGACATCATTATTTGACTAGTTTTAAATAAGACTCCATCATTCCTATAAAAGTTGTTAAGTTGCTTGCCTAGCAACAGCTGTTGTAAATTATATTGAAGGTCAACAAACTTGAGTAAGTTATTTAAAGTAGGCATGCTTTGTGTAATGTGCATCATACAGTATAATCATTAACCAAGTAACTTTATGTTGACAATAGTCAGTACAAGTCAATAACCTTCAGTATTAAAAATAGTAGTTTTTTTCTGAATTTGAACAAAATACCGTAGTTGGTTTTAAAGTTTTTTATGGACATTCTGTGATATTAGATTTATGTAGATTTGACCTTGTTTATGTGTTGTACAATATCAACATATCTCATAGCTACCAAGTTTGGCTTGAACAAGTCATGTAGTGACTATGACTAAAACACATTACATCACTATTTTTACATACAAAAAACAATTACATAAACTATTCTTAAAGTTAACTTCCATTCATTAGCTGCCAGTACTCAAGGTCAACATTTATATCAGAATAAAGGCTTTGTACTGCCTCTAAAGTGCTGAGTGGCTATTTCGTAAAGTTTATGAACTTTATAGTAGTTTTAATATTAATTTTGAAAGTAGGTCACATACTCAGTGTTGGTATTCTAAATAATATTTAGGAATCCAACAATTGAGAACTTTGTTTCTAATAGGAAGCAGTAATCAACAAGAATTTTGCAATAAATTAACATGTTTAATGAAACTATTTAAATATTTCATTATTTGAAAGAACTCAAATTGGATTAAGTTTCTCCAAAAACACTACAGTAGTAAACTACTTGCACAATATAAAGTAATGTTAGGGAGAGATTTTGCAACACTACATTGGGAAAATTTTAAAAATAGATTCACAAAGACAAGAGCCTAACAGCCCAGGCTCAAGCTTATCAAAATGGACACTAGGCCAACCACATATGGTTCAAAACTTATTACTTGACATTATTATAATTCTTTAATCATCATTTACTTGGATCAAACATTATACTCTAATCTTCGGAGGCCTAAACAAAATATGAACTAGATAATAAAGAGGGTCATCAAACGTAAATAAATAGTTGAGATAAAAGAATGATATTATGCACGAATGAAATACTCACAGGAGCTTGCCAGCCATTCTCCATTTGGACTGAATTTAACCGACGACACAGCTTTCGTGTGTCCCGCAAGTGTGAATTTGAGCGTGTAATTCGGCTTCTGGAAACCGACATCAAAATTAGCGCCAAATCGCACGTGCTCACACAAGTTGAAGTTACATAAACATGTGCCGCCCGCCAGACTGACGCAAACCAATGAAATGATACGAAGGGACGCTACTTACCGCTACTGAAGACTTGTTCGATTGTGGAGCGGATTGTGATAACGAATTTGGGCCGGAAAGATTGGCGGAAGGCCCACCGTGTGTTTGGTGTGCAGCAGGATGGCCTGGGCCGGGACCTAGCGGCACCATGTTTCAACTTTCGACGCACTACGCTTTACTTTGTTCGTCACCCAACACAGTCACTATTACACAACGAAAAACAATCTAAATTAAACTTTGGAAAAGGTAACGCACGGAACTTGTCACTCACTTCAGTTTTTACATATATTTCAACGTAGATTTTCAAAGAACATTCTAAATCCGGGCGTCCCAATGCGTGCATATTTCGCGAAGACGAACAGTGGTGCCAACATACTTTTAAATAAATTATTCCCTCCCGCAGAACTCTAGCTGGCCAGCCTATTGTCTCTGTTTTACTTATTTTGGATAATGAATTGAAATTTATTTATAATTTTTATTTTTCAGAAATCTTCGAGGAGAATTCTAAAACAAATAATTTATGAAACGTATTTATAAAAAAATATATTTTTCGAAGATTTTTCGCTTATCAAATGTTGCCAAGTCAAATATTATTAGATTTTTTGGTTGGCAAGAAAATATGACCTCTTTGACATTCCCAAGGTTACATTTGACATTTTAAAAGTTCGCCGCTGATCAAGGGAGATTTTTTGTAAAAGTTTAAAAGAAATCTTATTAAAATGGCTTTAAATAAACTAAGTATCGATGCCCTCAACTTAGCTGGCAAGCGTGTGCTTATGCGGTAAGTTAAACTAACATATTTTCACACTTTTAACAGTTTAATCAAAGTAGCCTCGAATCGTTTGAATAAAAATTAATTGATTGATTGCAGTGTGGACTTCAATGTTCCTCTAAAGGAGGGTGTAATTACCAACAACCAACGTATTGTTGCGGCTTTGGATTCGGTCAAGTATGCCTTGGACAAGGGTGCCAAGTCAGTGGTGCTTATGTCACATCTGGGAAGGCCGGATGGGCAGGCGAACCTCAAGTACACCTTAAAGCCGGTCGCTGAAGAACTCAAAAAACTCTTGAACAAGTATGTGCATTACTACATTATTGTCACTGAGATTTAGTTGCATCATTTTCCTTGTTATGATTCATTCCATAATGTATAAAACAACAATATTCTTGATAGATAACAGAAATACTAGTACTTAACTAATAATAATCTAAAAACCAATTCTGACCTAATTTGCAAAAAAACATATTCCAGGAGTCTCAGGATTTTATTTCTTTCCAACAATGTTCAACAAATATACTATAATAACTTTACATTTTATATAAATTATTTAAGAATTCATAACCATACATCTTGATCATCACACAGAGACGTAACATTCCTGCCTGACTGTGTGGGCCCTGAAGTAGAAGCCGCCTGCGCTGACCCCGCACCAGGATCCATCATTCTGCTGGAGAACCTCCGTTTCCATATTGAGGAGGAAGGCAAGGGTCTTGATGCATCCGGAGCCAAGGCTAAGGCTGACCCTGAGAAGGTCAAGGCTTTCAGAGCTAGCTTGAGGAAGTTGGGCGATGTTTACATCAATGATGCCTTTGGTAAGTTGAAATGCTTCTTTTTGGATTTTATTACTTGATGATATGATATGGTACTTATGTTCCGACTTTCATATCTCTAAGCCATAGATTGAAATACTCACAAGCTTAAATTACATTTTTTGAATAGTCAGGAGCCCACATACCACATCCTATGATTAATGGTCAACAATGAATTATTTATAATTGTCAACAATAGATTTTAATAGACGGATACATACCAATGCACCAATTTACTTATAAAAAATACAGTGTCACAATTTTAGGTTGTCTTATTGCTATAAGCATCTCTTATGGACAACTTTTGAAATAGTATGTATCAAAGTCCTATGTTGACTAGCAAAATGAAGTAAATCTTTTTTACAGGCACTGCCCACAGAGCCCATAGCTCAATGATGGGTGAGGGCTTTGAACAGAGAGCCAGTGGCTTCTTGTTAAAGAAGGAACTCCAGTACTTTGCCAAGGCTTTGCATGAACCAGAGAGGTAATGTTTAGTCACACCATGTGAAAAATATTCATTTATGTTTTAGGATATATAACACCTCATACATGACATTGAATAATACTCTACATGTTTGGTAATAATAAAACCTACCAAATAATTATTATTTTGATGCAATTTTAGACCATTCCTCGCAATCTTGGGAGGTGCTAAAGTGGCTGACAAAATTCAGCTGATTGAGAACTTGCTAGACAAAGTTAATGAGATGATCATTGGAGGTGGCATGGCATACACTTTCCTCAAGGAAACGCAGGGTATGGCTGTAAGTATGATATAACTTTAACCAGAGTAAATTCAAAGAATATTCCAAAGTAAAAGTAATTTAAAACACAAATTTATACTAATATGATAAAGAGGAAAAATGAATTTGTTTGTACCCTAAAGCTCCGAAACTACTGAACCAATTTGAAACATACTTTCACTGTTGGGAAACTAGACTGTCCCTGTGTAACATAGGCTATATTTTGTCTGGATAAGGGAAGACATACCTCCGTGACACAAGTGAAACCGCAGGGCACAGCTAGTTTACAATAAAGACAAATTAAACTACTTTTCATTTAGTTTTATAAAACTCTCCTACTTATATTTATTGTGAGTAGTTCAATTACTTCAATTTGCTTTTAGATTGGAAACTCTTTGTACGATGGTGAGGGCGCGAAGATTGTCGCTAAACTGTTAGACAAGGCTGCCAAGAATAATGTGAAAGTACACCTACCAGTTGACTTCGTCACTGCTGATAAATTTGATGAGAATGCACAGGTGAGATACTATATTCTTTAGCATAAAAATGATTATGGTTATACTTTGTATGGCATATAATGTCAATATTCCACCAACGTGGAACAGAATGGAGAAGTTTCAAAAGAAACAATGCAATTTTGGTTATCCAAACATTTCATTGCAGCCTACTCAGTAGAATCACAGAGCAGAGAAGTTCTATGAGTTGTCTTCAAATTTCTCTGCACTGCTCACCTTTGGTGGAATCTGAACCTGCCTAAGTCTAGTACAATGTTGAAACAGAAAAGGCATTTAGAAGAATAATTGATGATCAATATTTCAATTTAAGTTTGTGTTATTAGGTTGGTGCTGCTGATGTTGCTAGTGGTATCCCTGAAGGCTGGATGGGTCTCGATGTTGGACCTAAATCTAGGGAACTCTTTGCCGATCCCATTGCCAGAGCTAAAGTTATCGTATGGAATGGGTATGTATAAAATTCCGTACATATAAATTTAAAAATGGACCTGACTGCTTAGAATTAAGGTTTATTTTTGTTCAATAGGCCTGCTGGTGTGTTTGAATTCGAGAAGTTCGCTGGTGGCACCCGTGCTTTGATGGATGGCGTTGTCAAAGCCACTACCAATGGCACCATCACCATTATTGGTAAGGCAACTCCCACATTATCTTAAGTATTGTTACAGATTACTTAATAGTTACAACGGTATACCTAATGGACTCAGTGGTAAGCTTATTACTTGTTGTGTACTTTGTTATGAGTAAAAAATATATAACTTATGAATTCTGACGCTTTTGGCTCAAGGTGACAGACTGAAATATTAGTATGTACAAATTACGATATGTATCGTATCATAGTCATAAAGTATGTATCTTATTTATCTGCACTACTTCAAAATAAAATTAATAAAACATACAGCATCACAATCTATCTTGATATTCACTTTGTCTTCCTTTAGGTGGAGGTGACACAGCTACCTGCTGTGCCAAATGGGGCACAGAGGACAAAGTGTCCCACGTGTCCACCGGGGGTGGCGCTTCCCTTGAACTGCTTGAGGGTAAGTACCTAAAAAACTAGAATACATACATTAGGAGTTAGTGGACTCCTACTCCAATCACAAGCTAACTAAGTACGGACGACAGCACAAGTTACCACAGTCTGTCAAATTTCTCCAATAGATTTTCAACCTTATAATGATAGTGGTAGGTTAATGTGGTTAATGTTTGATTGGTCAAATTTGACAGATTCGGGTGCCGTGACCTACTGTTGTCGGTACACAACCGAAATAAGGCGCATTACTTTTTACCCGCGCATTCATTCGACTAGCTGTTTCCCAGTTTATGCGTCTTGATAAAGCTAAATCTCTTACCACAATGAGATATAAGAAGGTAGCATGACACACAATTGACGTGGCTTTTAATTAAATAAGTGTGTTTATTCTTAGCGAGTTTCTGTTTTTTGAGGCCCGAATATAAGGTTTTTTTTGTTAAATAGCAGTGTTCTTCGTTTCTTGAACATAAAACTTACTGAAGAAAGAAGAACAAAATACTCGTAATTATATTTTTTATTTCTTTTAATTTTATTAATAAATACAATTTTGGTATTTAGAACTTTTATAGTAGGTATATAAGTATTATGACAATGTATGTAGTTCGCTATATTTATGTATACGTAATAATTGTAAGCCCCGATCGGCATGGACATTGGAAACTGACCGCAAACGTTTCTACCAGCGGTTTCGGGAACAACCATACATGTCCGGTCTCGGACGATCGGTTATGACCGTCGCTATATCAGCTATGTCCGGGATCGTGGCGTGATTTCCTATGTACCTTTACTTTGCTGTAGGTTGTAGTATGTATACTATAGGTGTAGTAAGGTCAATTTTGAGTAATATGTAAATACAGAATTAAATACTCTGACGGCCAGTTTCACAAGTTCCAGATAAAGCTGTCTGACACAATAGTTTACTATGACATCATCTGTCAAATAACTATCTGGAACCTATGAAAGTGGCCGTGAATCTAGTTAGATGTAGTTAACGAAAGTAATTTCACAGTAGCCAGTTGCATCAATTGATCTAAGGAAATTGGGAAATATTAAAAAAAAATAGTTATATTTTTTTTTACTTTGTAATGGTAATTTTGTTTTTGATGCAACTGTCTGCTCATTGTATTTTTATGAAATTAAATTAATTTAATAATTTATTTTTCAGGTAAAGTACTGCCAGGAGTTGCAGCCCTGTCTGACGCATAAACAATACCTAGAATCTAGAGCAAAGAGTATTTATACCAAATTGTAAACCTATTTGCTTAGAGCTGTTAATGAAATTATCCTATTTGAAGAGCGAAAATATCAAGAATGAAATTATGATTTTTTAAGTGATACCTATGTATACTGTATGTATGTATGTATAGTACATTATTTTTAAGTTTTAGGAAAGATCAATGTGTCATGTGAATCGAATAGTGAAATTATTTATTACCACCATAAATCGAATAAAATGTTGGTTATAAAAACTTGTTTTTTTTTGTTTTGTCTCCTTATAGATGATCATTATGAATTAAATCGTAATGCGTTTCCCAGTCGCGGCAATTTTGTTCCTGTGTATATATTTTTTTTATATATTGAAAATTAATGCTCCGACGACCAACATCAAAATGCAATCTTTATTGCAAAAATCTAATCAAGATAATCGACTAATCTTTAAATCGATAATTCTAAATTAACTCATATGAATACCTCCAATGTTTCGCGTGACTACATTCACGTCAGTAACATGGAAATAAAACATTGCCAATGTCACCCAGGGCCAGGGTTAATTGCAGTGGAGCTGCAGGATTGCTCGAAAAAGTTACCGCGGCCCAGGTACAGACGACAGCACATCAAGTTACCACAATCTGACAAATTTCTGCAATAGATTTTCAACCTTACCACAATAGTGGAAGGTAGATGTTCGATTGGTAAAATTTGACAGATTGGTACCTATACGTTGACCTGCCGTTGTCTGTACATACTTAAATGGCTCCAGAAGGAACATGTTGGGTTTTTGTTGGTAAGAGTCTGACACTACCTCACGCTGCACCCACAGCGGGGAGGGTCATTTGATGATTTCTCGCCACAAACAAGTCATACAAAACAAAATGTACAGAATTAAAAGATAACTTCGTGATATTAATGTGATGCAAAAGGCATTATTATTTCACACTAGCTTCTGCCAGTGGCTGCGCCCGCTTCCCGAAGGAACTATTTCCCATAGCCGGATAAAAAGTATAGTAAGTAAAGTAAGCCTATGTTGTTCCTCAGGGTCTATTCTATCTCCGTACCAAATTTCATCAAAATCGGCTCACTGGTTTAGGCGTGAAAGCGTAACAGACACATAGACAGAGTTACTTTCGCATTTATAATATTAGTAGGGATAGGTGTAAAAACTCTGTCAGTTAAACATTAGATCAAAGCCTCAGACGTTCCTTCTGCCTTTATCCAAAAACTACAATCCTACAATAGCTAGCTAGTGCCTAAATACAACCGGTTGTCTGACGCAAGCCCACTATATCTATACTAATATTATAAAGCTGAAGAGTTTGTTTGTATGTTTGTTTGTTTGAACGCGATAATCTCAGGAACTACTGGTCCGATTTAAAAAAATCTTTCAGTGTAAGATAGCCCATTTATCGAGGAAGGCTATAGGCTACTTTTTATCCGGGTGCGCACAGTAGTTCCCACGGGAAAGCGGGTGAAACCGCTGGCGGAAGCTAGTGGTCCATAATACTAACAACTCCAACTTCTTGCAACCGTTGTACTAAGCCAACAACTTAGTTCAGCGCAAAGGTCCTTTGGCCTAGGGCTTCTTTAGTGACTTATAATTCACCCTAGGAAAGTTTAATCAATACAACGAGATACAAGCAAGTAGACCTTCTATTCACTTGTAGAGTAAAATGTGAGGCAAAGTGAAATTTTAATATTTAATAACTCAATAATAAACCAATAAAAGGTACGTACGTTATAAAATAGACGCGTCTAATTTATGGACGTCACTATATGTCGGTGCTAAAACATCAGGTAATTGATTTACACGACCGTAATGTATGACTTATTGAGCATAAACAGAGTGCTCCATTTAGGTATAATTTTTGTATTTCAGTCTGTCTATGTAGATAAATAAGGATTAATCTATTCAGAGATACTATTTAAGAGTACCTAATGGCGACGTATTTCGGTCTGTTGATGTGATTAAATAATCAGTGGTTTCATATTCATGAATAACATTCATGTTATTAGGAATATCAATTCCTTTTATCCACATTAAACATTTATCATCCAAGTTTAAAAATCCCTAATTTAACTACTACTACTACTGTAGAAATAACGTTGTACGCTCCTACCCATAAAAATATTGACTGAATTCAACGCGTTGTTGCGGTGTGATTCTATTTAACGAACGTCAATGAAAATGTTTGACTTGTTCGGCTTTAAGCACATACAACGAAACGTGTGTAAGACGTAAGTACACACATTCACATCAAACGGAGGTGCGTAGTTAGGTTACGATAGCTGTTTGCTACAATAGTCGGGCACACCTACTACGGCGTAGCAAAGTGGAGTGCTACATTATTTTTCTTTCTTGTCACCTACTTAGATGTTAGACGAGTTGAAATATATATTTTAGCAAAAATGTTCCAGATTTTGTAATTTTTTATGCTATTATTGCATAGTGATTGCATACTACAGAACACACAAAAGTACTGGTTCAGCTATACTAAGCTCCCGCTACCCACTGTTGAAATAGGTGCCTAGCAACATTATAATCAACGGGACAACTCCCTGGAAACACGAAACTTTTGAAATTGAAACCCCGAGCGAGCTCAATCAAAAGAAAACCCGCGAGTGTGAGACGGACACCCGTCGCGGGACCGGTGGGGGATAGTAATCGTAATCAAATATATTTAATTTGAAATGTAGGAGAATTGTTTTTTATTGCTTTATTTAATTACCTTTTAATTGGTATAAAATATACGTCCTTACATAACAAGATACAAGATAATTTATTTGTACAAAAAAGTATTTAAGTACGAAACGTACTGACACGATACAAAATTAACTATAATGAGGGTTTAAAGACGATAATTTGATGATATATTCATAATATTTATCTAATAGTGGAAAACTGAAAATAAATTAAGTAGGTAGGTATCTCAGAAAAAAGGCATTCACGTCACATCAAATAACGAAAATAGGTCGTAAAATTAAAATATGTTTGTGACAGTTTCTCGTTTCCGAGTCACCGCTAAGAAAAGAGACCTCAAAACTTCATTTTCTAACAAAAAAAGAGGACGTAACTTCTTAGTACTTCTTACTTCAATCAAATTAAGTCAAACTGCCCCTGAATCCCCCAAAGTATTTTCATTCCAGTCTTAATAACATTAAAATGTTCTCTAAGCGAGTCAACCACGATTTGTCTCGAACTATAATTACATTAAGAACTTTCTTAAAGCACTCATCTAAGAAAAACAAATGACTACACAAATATAAGAATTTTAATGTAACATTAATAGCCAGTTTTACTGGTTCCATATGAAGTACCTGGTAGCTATCTGACACATCATGTCATAGAAAAATAGTCAACATTGAAAAAATTTCTATGGTATTATTATCTGTTTGATAGCTATATAGAATTTTATCTGAAACCCTGCAACTGGCCGTTAATCTAGCCAAATCATGGCATGCTTAACTATCCTTTGTTTTGTGACTAGAGATTGAAAGACATAGGTAATATGTGTGGAGCTTACCTATGTAGGTTGATGTCGTCTGTACTTACTTAAATAGAAAGGACATAAGTACTTCTTTGTATATTATTATAAAAGCAAGTCATTTCTTCCAAACCATTACCCGAAGCCATTAGCGCTAAATTAATTCTCTATTCAAATATTAATTTGAATTAATGCTGCCTTTGAATCCACTCTTCTTCTTTGTCTCTTCTATATTTTTCAAAATATTACAGGTTTATTTAGGATGTTCCCTGAATTTCAGAATATAAATTAAATCGTTTTCACGAAATTTAGAAAATGATAACACTGTGAATATATGTATTTTGTTCTTTATTTTAAACTTATACATTTATTTGTTTGTGAAATGTATCGTAAACTTCAACAGATAGCAAAGCTTGTTTATTGTTATCCATTTACAGTACACCACCTCATACATAACAACCGCCCAGTAGCAACTACATATCCCTTATTTACTGCTACAATATCCATAATGGTTAAACACAGAATATCACTTAATCAGTCACGATATCTTCATACGCCTGCAATCATATAGAGACAACGAGCTATCGATTTGAACCTACGACACAACGACCTTACTATCACCCCCTAACTGCGATAAAGAAGGGATCATCTATCTTTCTCTAGGATTTTCTACCTATCACACAAAGAAATAAAGATTCGACCTACTGTGTAGCCTCCCCTTGCCTATAAAAGTAAATAGGTAAAGACAATGACGACACTCTGGGGTCAAATTCGTCGTAGTTTTCACTTTCAACAGTACCTGTAACCTTAACTAAAAGGGTACAGGACACTTTTCATTGCAAATATCAACGGCTTTGTATCGGTGGGGACAACCAATATGAACTTTATTGACATTTATCTGTCGTGTAAACAATTTGTTTTACTTTCATGAATGAGCCGTTGTCCTTTTGAATTTGCTATCAGTTTATTCTATACCTTATTCCTATGCTATAAGGCAGCTTTTTAGATGCATCTGGTGTTGGTATTGGACCTATGGCAACTGTATGTGAGGATGTATCGATCGTCGCTTCGCGCAAGCGTCTGTATACATGGACAGCGATACGACACAGAAAATTGCAGTAAAATAACTATGATATGACATTAACGTGTGGAAATACATTAATAATGCTTTGGAAGACGTTAAAGACAGCGTTAAGAGATTAGAAATAATCTTTATTAGGAATATACAGCTATTTCTGCGGTGCATACCAATTGGGTATAACGCTTTCCAATACGTGAGCTGTGGTCCAATTGGCGAGGGTCCGCGCATGCTCAGTGGACGCTGAGGTGGTTTTTTATCAAAAAATAATAATTTTACTTAGTGTCAGTGATGTAAAGGACATCTGATGCCGCCGGGCGACCCGGCTGGCGTGAAAAATGTAGTAGAAAAATACTCTTACTAAAAGTCAACATACGATTAGTTTAGTGAAGCGTTTAATGTCAATTGTTATAGTGTATATCGATTGTACGTAGAATTATCGTTGTTTTTAGGTAAATTAATTATCAGGTGAGTGGCTGAGTTCTTGTTTCGTTCATGTATTTTGGTTTTAATTTGAAAGGTGTATGTACGTATATTTAGTGTGTCATTTGTGTTTTATAAGTTAGTAAATATTTTCATTTATTTGAAAAGAAAGGTTTATTATTTTGTTTAAAAAATAACATGTACACTGTATGGTTAATTTTTGTGGTATTTTTTTTAATAAACATTGAATTCATTTGCTTTAAGTAATTTGAGGTTGATTTTAACAGACAGTACGTTTTTTTTTATTTTCTTTAACACGATTTTTAAAAAAGCAATTCAAATTGTATGGGAAGCTACAGGTCAACCGCGTTCGTGTTATTATTTGGGCGTGTTAATACGTGAAAATGTTGTTTTATTTATATTAAATAACTTTATTTGTAGCCTGGTTTCATTGTTAATGAGAGGAGGAATGTAGGTGGATTTTGAAGTTACATGTTTTGTTTTGAAGATTGATTAGAAAAAATAATTAGGCCTATATATTCATTAATAGAAGACGTTTTATAAAGTACCTTATTATTGTCCCCAGTCCCTAGGTTTATTGATGATATAAACGCGAGTTTTATTAACATGAATATCCGAAGTAACATTCAGAAAAGTATTCATCTACATGTGTTTTATATAAGCAAGTACTGAGTTTACTTAATAAGATAAAATACTAGGTGCACACTCTCGTTATGCAAGCGAAAGTGCATATACCTATACGATTCCTCGGTCAATAACGAACACATCGGGTCGGGGTGTTTCGGCACAGATGCACTAAAACATTTCAAGCAGAAAAACAACAGTATTCGATTTAAACCCGACATTGGTATTACTGAAACACATTAACTTAAACTACAACAAGAATGCAATTTCTTTCTTTCGTTTTCGATTTCGAATAATCGATGTTTATGACAACATCGAGTACTTTTTATCGATTAAAGTAATCAATGCACTGCATGTTATATACCTACGACTTACCTGTATTTTTTACGTAAAGCCTTTTGTGCTAATAGTAACCATTTACACAATAAAAGTCGAATTTTCATGACTATTTTTCTTTTGCCCGGCGTACCTTCCCGGCTGTTGCCAGGCCGCATTTAACGCGCCCCACGTAATTAACTTAAAACTACTTATTGAGGAAAGTGGCAACTATTAGTACTCTTCAGGCATATTACTCGCTGAAATATTTGTACAATATTGTCTGATCATTTGTTAGAGTATATAGACCTGAGTTAGCTGAATAAATAAAGGAACCCCACGGCTACTGAATTTTTTATCTCTGACAGGGACTGAAAAGAGGAAAATGGGAATTTCCCTCTTTTTCCTAGGATTATTTATGATTTTCAGTGACCTCATGATCCCTATAAGCAACATCCCCTTTTTTACTCTTCGCCTGTTGAATAGTTCATCCATGTTCTTCCAAATGTATGCCAGTGATAAGGTTTTAATGGATACTAGCCTTATTAATATAGTATCACATATAAGCAAAACAGCAAGATACCTTGGACTCTTTATTATTCGCTCCTTCATCTAGCTTTCTCTTAGAGTCCATTGCATTATCTTCTTGGTTATTCCTCTCTATCTCTTTCAATTATAATCCCATAAGATCACATATATGCATTGCAGAACAACCGCTTTCTCGATAGCTGCCTCCTTCACCATAAAAAATCCTATTACAATCTCCATCGGCTTACAATTCGTTGATAAACCAAGTTAAATTACATACATGTCGGCAATAATCAACTACTGCAATATATAATCATGATATAATAGAATTCAATCACCACCTGCATAATTAGAACGTGTCATTTACAATTGCATGTAAACCATTCGCGGTTTCAAACCATCAAACGTACCTATCGTAAACGTTGACATTGGAAATACGACCTTTTTGACTTAAGTTAAGGTCGAAACTCATTAAACTTTCGTAATAGCTATGTGTAAGCGCTCATTAGTATCGTGTCAGAAACACAAGATTATTCAGAATTGCTTGTTTATTTTAAAGGTTATTATAATCTACATTTTCTTAGAAAAAATATTGTTTTAACATGGAAAGAAAAAGTTATAATGGGCTCGGAAACAATTACTTTTCCTTTTTATTATAATTGATACCTAGAAGAAGAATAGAACTTTATTCGTAGGGCTCAAAGTCGGTTTCTCACTGTTCACCTTTTGTTGTTTTTACAGACTTTATATTATTTAATTTAGAGTGATGATCTCTACTCTTTGATTTTCTTTTATAGTCTATCTATCCATAGTTTTGCGATAAGAGATTGAATCAACCGACTTAATAAAAAAAAAACTATCTCTAATCTTCAATTCAATCTATAATCGGTTATAGAAATCCACTTTTAAATAATTCAATACTCAATATTTTATTTTACTCTTTGTCCATCAGTATATAAACAAATGCAAAGTCCGATTATAAAAGCTCAAATGCAGGTTTTCCCAACGAAGCGCTCTCCGCATTTCGATCAAACAGAATTTTAAATAAGTGTTTACTATCCCATATGCAGTATCCACTTTCATTTATTAATGTATTATTGAAACCTATTTACAATTCTGTATTTGATGCATTTACGTGATGTATACTTAATAGTAGAATTTAATTAATATAATGAGTAGTAATTATGTCATCAAGCGTTCGTATCAAATTAAAGAGACGGTCACACCTTCGTTGCAACAGTTTCGGAAACTGAACTTTATGGTGTGGAAATATGAACTAGAATCCTTTAAATAAGTCTTGTATTTTTATTTGATAGATTTTTTGTTGTTTAACTTTAGTTATACTTTAAACATTCTAGAGTTTGAATGGAAATTAAATTAAAATAAGAAAAATCCACATTATTTCTTGTCAAAATTAATATATAAAATTATGTTTACTCCCGAAAACTTTTCCCTGTTATTACTTTAGGCCAGATTCCCTAGAAAATTCATGAAACCCTACACAAATATAATTTCATTACGAACTTTTTTAATTTCAAAGTATTTGAAAACTTTGATTCAGTAGGTTGATAGATTCAATTAGACATGAATAAAATCTATTTTGGTTGGAAGCATTGATTCAATTGTCAATTCGCTACCTGCAGGCTGAAAATTGACAGCTGCTGTTGTACTAAGTTATCGTAGCGGAAAATTGTCGTAGCAACGTACTACGTAGGCACGTAGCGCTACGCGGGAATTATGTCACAGACAATCGTCACCGTAGGCTACGCGGCACTCTAACTTCTATAACAATGGCACCACTTTAAAATAAAGCAAAGAACTTGTTTTATTCTTTTTCATTCGGTGAAATGTTTCAATTATCTATATTGCTCTCTAAAAGGTTTTTATGTGCTTAACTTTTACAGAAATAATAATTGTCATGACTTCTCGGAAACTCAATTAAAAGTTTGTATTTTCGAAAGAACAGAACATGCTCGAAGGATTTTCCCTTTTATACCGGAGGCGAAAGGTGTTATTTAACAACTAACGTCTTGTACATATAAGCGATTTATACTTAGGTATATTTCAGATTATCTACTGATATTTTCCTCGCAGTAATTAATCATGTAAATTATATCTTTACATGTGAACACTACGTTACCTTTCAACAACCTTACAAATAAACTCAATTATTCTTATGACGTACTTGAATTCGTGCTAGCAAAACATTAGCCACTCGGTGCACATCCCGTGTGGCAATGCATTGTGTAGTTTCGTGCCAAGCAATAAGCGAGACGGAACCCGGTGCTCGGGTCACGGGCTGGGAATGGGAGCTTGGGATAACTCACGCCCCCGAAGCGCACCTAAAATAGGTACAGTCGGGAATATATGCTGGTGACCGGGTTTTTGGGACTCGAAATCGCATTGAGTCTAAAAGTGTAAGATAACTACTCGTATTTTGAATACTTATATTTTGAAAAAGTGAGTATGTAGTTTCTTGCCGGTTTTGCTTCACTAGACCTCTGCACCTGGCATTTTTGGTGTTTCTTACGAAAATATGAAAGTATCAAAGGTCCATATGAAATGTAAACCTTTGAATTGTAACTTTGTGCAGAACATACCCTTCGGGAAATCAAACACGATATTTCCTATTTGTTTCCTTTGAAGTGTGGTGTACAAAAACAAAAGGTTTACCCACGACACTGCAGATTTAATGTTCTTTATGTCACTGGCACTGATGTTTATAAAACCCGTCCCCGATTCTATCAGCCTCACAAAAGTTCAGAATCCGGGCAGTCGACAATTCCCGGTGGAGAACCTAAATTACACTTTGTCCAACCTTGGGATTTCATCCACAACTTCAAGCTTAGCAATCCTACTTTTGACACACAAGGCTGTTTTGAATAATACTGAGATAAAACAATAAAACGACGGTCAGTTTAACAGGTTCCAGATAAAGTTCTGAATAGCTATCTGACGGATAGTGCTATAGAAATGTTTTTAATTTTGATTACTTTTCTATGGCATGATCTGTCAGACATATCTAGAACTCTTTCTCAGGAACCTGTGAAACTGGTCGTAATTGTGTTTTTCTATTCTTTTTTATTATTTTTTTATATTTATACATTTATTTTTCTATTCTTATCTAACACAGTTGCAAACTATTGTAGCTGACTGTACCTACGTCGTATGCAGCTAACAATGCAATTTCTGGGAAGGAAATCATAGCTCTGCTGCACACGCCACCTATACTTGTGTACGAAGTTTTGTTATTAATTTGAAACAGCTTAAGTCTTGGCTGGAAATAATTACTCACGTTCTCTGCAAAATTTTCCGTTGTTTCTCTGCTATATTTTGTTATAAGTGTAAGGCTTGGTCAAAGCTTTCGATGTTTGTAGAGGGAGTTATGTTCTAATAGAAAAGGCTTAAGAACAAAGTCTGTCGTCTGTGTTAAATAGGCGAATAACGTACCTATTCTTTTTTGCTCTACCGCTTCTTCGATTAAATCTATGATAGTGATAAAGCAGTAATAATTTGTTTTTGACTATCTGATTTTGAACAACTTGTTTCTAAGTGATAAATATATGTAGATAACTCGGAGATATAAGAATCAAACGCACGCTTTACTTACTTATCTGCTCCAAAAATGGTAATGGATATTATCACGCAATCGCGCCTGAAATGGGACCAAATAATTTGAAGACATTATGACGTGAAATCCCTTTTGGCGGAGATGTAATCTAATTCCTTGTAGAAGGAATATTATAGAATGATTTTTATTTTTATCAGCGTTCAGCTGAAAATTATATACAACAGATATTACGCAATATCTATTCTGTTCCTATGCTATATTTAGAAAACGTTCGATAATATTTAAATAAAAGCAGTTTCCAACACTAAACCTAGGCATTAGCTTTTATACGCCCCAAAATAGATATAACATGCCATTTTAATACCTATTCCAAAAAAGTTTGTAAAATCCGTATCGTTAAATTAATATAACCTCATAAACCAACAGTGATTGATTCACATATTAAAGTGATTGATCGTGTTGTATGAAAGCGTAAACAAACCTTTAGTTATTCTAGAATATTTACTGATTACACCTGGCTTATAAATATATGTACCTAGGTTTTTTATTTCCCTCCCTATCCATCAATACTAGGTCTAATGAATACTGGATTTCGCGCGTTAATTGGTTAGATAGATATTCTTTATTAGGTACACCAATTTTTACATTTTTAATCTAAAACTAATTAACATAATGGGCGGTCTTATCGCTAAGAGCGATCTCTTCCAGACAACCTTATTGGACTGCCTTATGTCCCGAGGGAATTGCACCCCGAACCGCACCTGTCTTCACCTGCAAGATAAACACGTCTATCAGTTCTGACGTTTGCCGATTGCAAAATTTTTGGGAAGACTTGTTGAAATATTTTAGGCAAACATGATTTTTGACATGAGTGTATAAAGTGTACTTTATCATAGTCCACAAGATTCTCTCTATTCCTTGGAACAAGCAGTTCATGTTTTATTCGTCCTTCCAACATTGAACGATTTGATAGAAATTAAACGTTTTGTGACGTCAATAAATGATGTCTAAATCGTCGTTTTATTACAAAACCTTCAATATACTTTATGCCGCTTACTTTATAGTGGTTTAGTAATGGTTTAACTAGGTTTGTTTGTACTTTTATTGATAGGGTTATATTGATTAGGTATCCTAGCAAAAGAAGATAATATCATTCGTAGAAAAAAAAAGTGAAAGTTCCTGTATTTAATACCTTTTTGAATTTAAATGAAAAATATCTTTGAATGTAGTACATAGGTACTTGTAATCTTACGTTATGTAATGTATAAAATTAACAACGTCCAATTAATTTTACATAATATTTCATCAAGTACCTACTGGAGTATTCATAAGCCGCTTTACTGAATAAAATAGGATTATAAAGAGATTATTTTCGAACACGAAATACTTCACATGAATAAACAAAATTTAACAAATTCGTGACTATATTTTGTTACCTACTTTAAAACTTTGTATTATACACTATATTCAAAGAATAATAAATATTAAAAGTTAAAACCAATAAGTGAACTGATACAGAAATATTTTTATTATTTGATTAATGGTTTCACCAGTTATACTTTAACCTAATATCATTGGAGTTATTTTTTATTCATGAATTCCTGTTATAGTTGTCTTCGGGTTTCAGATTCACTTTGGAAGTTATAAATTTTGTTAAGACATGACATTTTTATTGCCACTTATTGAACAAAGGTAGGGACGGACGAGTATATTGAATTATGATCCGCCTTAGATGTGTCACCGTATGTATTAAGCGTTAAATTCTGTTAAAAGGCATATAATGTGCCTTTTAGATGTTAATTAATTTATGAAATAAATTGAGTTATGTTGTAGATATTTATGTAAAGCGTAAAAGACTTTAGACGGTCTGGCTTACAAGTGCCTTGATATTTAATACACATGTCAATTGCATGTTACTTGCTTACCACTACCAATACGCTGATGTTGACTATCAACAGTGTAACGTTAACATAACACTAATTCAATAAGTAATTTCGCCTGTTATTCTAACCAATACTTCAGTAGAAAAGTAACGGTCACGGTAAAATGTTTTAATGTCATTAACATAGGTCAAGTAAACATAATTAAATAGATTGTTTTTAAACCACCAAATAATCAACATAATGAAAACTCATTTTAATACAACCTCTACTGAAACTACAGGACTTGTACATAAGTAGGAACTGCTTACGTTTTCACTTCGTTAATTATTACGGCTCACGTCCACGTCACATTAGAACAAAAGTTTGGTCCTGAAGGTCCTGAATAAATAACGGTTTCGGAGTTGCGACATTTACAAGTATTTTCAGTGAAAATTGTATTATATACGTAGCACAAAATCCGCCGTTTTTGTCAATCCTGCAACCGTAAACTGTCCCGAACAGCTTTCAAACGCATAAAAGAGGTCAGGTGCTACAGACGTTGAAGCCGTCGATCCGAACGTAATCCTATCGACCCAATCATCTGAGCGAATATGGTTTGACTGTGAACGTTACGGTACGTACCCCACCGAGATATAACCAAATATATTATTCAAATCTCGTTTAGTATCAGCTTCGGAAAAATAAGACGAAGCTTAGGCGTTTATTGTGTTTGTATTACGGGCCAAGTTTACGGCTTAAAGATTATTCAATATTGCTGCTTTTAACCTCGGAACTAAGAGCAAACATCTGTGCCAAAACACCGCTTTTAGATGCGATATTATTGCCGAATATATACGTATGAATATGTATTTGTACCTGGAAGCGAATGCTACAGTTTATCTGAGACTGGAACGTGTCACAGTATAATCCGTTTGTTGTTGTTTGTTTTCCATCTGAAACTTTATTGCTAGTGGAACATTTCAAAATCATTTCCACGCTTTTACTTACTATACTTCTTATATTTGTTTTGTATGCAGTAAATATCGCTAGAACAAAATGCCGGACTGGACGTGGCTGGTGTTTGCTGCGGTGTTCGGGGCCGTGTCGGCACTATCTGTGCCGCTGGCTTTGCTCATCTATTTCGTGCGCCCCTTCGAGAAGAAGACGCAGACTACTGAAGACTACAGCCTGCCCGTAACTTTGCCACCGGTGAGTATGTTTTTTTGTATTTATGCAACTTTTCAGGATTTATCGACAATTTCAATAGAATGTAGTAGTGGATTTGTCTTTAAAATAATCTGGAGAACCTAATTCTTAAATTTCAGTAAGCCAGTGATGCAAGGTACACATTTGCCTAACTTATCTAAGAAATTACCAAACAAAGAAACCCGTATATTATCACATATTGGTTGGCATACAAAGCTCGTACTTATTGTATGACCAAGTGGTGAACTCAACCCACAATGTTATAAAAGCCGTACCTACAAGCTAGAAGGGTGTTAAAGAACGTAATCGGGATCCGTCTTCTAATCCATCACATAAAAAAAACTTACTCAAAGTCACAACATCGTTAATCTGATTAACATTAATGAAAGAAGTAACACCGTGTCCTTTGGCATAGCTCGCTTCATAAAACATCACTAAAATTAATCTTAGTTAGCACTCGCGTGGAAAGATACAAGTCATAATATGAGTATGTTCATTTTATTTCTCACATGGAGCTCTATCCTGGAAAATTACATTACCCATCAATCTTTCGTGTCGTGAGTTGTTTAATTTATACTCATAGTGCTGAAAATGTAAACGATGAAAAAACACGCTTTATTATGATTACGTTGCTTCATAAAAAATACTATTACAATTTATAATCCCAGGATAGAAAAGGCTTCGTTATAAATTCTTCGGAGCTGAAAAAACATTTTAGTTTGAATACAGCAATTTAGTTAGCTGAAGTAAGTGTAACTTGGGCGTGAAAATAAACAACTGCGGAAGCCAGAGTTAGGCAACATTCACAAATTGTTATGATTGGCACCGACTGTGTTAGTGATGGCGTGAAAATTATACTTTCGTCGCTTCTATATTAGATATATTATTTTGTTATTTTATGCTTGGCAAACAATAATAAAATATCTATAGGTAATGCTATATTACTCACTAAAGTAATGTTTTAAGGAGTCCTTTTGATATAAAATTTAATAAGTACACCATATATCTGTATCCTTAACGGTAGGACAGCACTTATAAGGCATAAAATATTGCGATATTAAATATCTAATACATTACGCTGTCATAAACGGTCTCGAGAGGCCTGTTAACGACATCGAACATACCTTAGAAGCTATGATGCTCTGGTACTCTTTAGTGACTAGTTTTCATGTAGATAAATTATAAAATTAAATTAACAAGTTTTAACTGGGTAGGTAAAGTAAAACCTTTATATCCCCTTAAAGCTCAAATAAAATTTATAAAATGCTATGAAAATCTCCTGCCTTCCATTACTGAGCTGGACCTGCTCCATAAAAATGTCACCATCAATTTTATATCGACCCATTAAACGTTCCATTTTCCAACACCTAAAATGTTTTTTTTAATATACGTAAGTACTAAAATATGACAAAATATTCCCTTATCACATAACTTGATCGCCAGCCAAGGTCGGAATCGGAAGCCAGGCTCATTTGCTTCCTCGATTCTACGAAGTGTAATTACAAAAAATAGTTGGTTGTTTTAATTTATGTAATCGGCAAAACTATTAATTTATAGTAATGTGTGTTAAAATGGAATGCGGAATGTAAATTGTTGGGTTTATGTACAAGTGTTTGAGCGAAAACGTGATAAAGATACCTATGGGTTTTCTACACGTCATGGTGTTTCACACAGCTACACTCTGTCAAATTCGGCAGATACCATAAAATATTATCGTAGCGAAACACCTGGGACCTCTATAAGATAGATTTGTTTTTGCGAGCGATCAAGAAATGTTTTCGATACATAAGCCGATGTTTTTCTTATCTTCGTTCATACATTTATTGACACAGAAAACCCTTCCAATATCGCCATTTTTGTTTTACGTTTCGACGCTGCAATGTTGTATTGTGATCGATAAATAAATATTTTCTGCGAAGTGAATAATCCCGTTTAGAAGCCTCAATCCCCCTTTCCGACCTTCGAGAGCGGCACGTGCCTAGTCGATCCAATCATGCTCCCTAAATCCAATCCCGGCCCATCACGTCCTTCCTGAACTTACTTTTGTATTCATGTATTAAAGAGAACAGGAAACTTTTCGACCGAGCCTCAGTTTCAGGGACCAATAATGGGGAAGACTTGACTTGTGTCCTTCAAACCCTCGAATTGTGAGGATGTATTGACTAGGGATCAAAGCACAGGTGGGTGTTTCTCTATATGATAACAATTTTTTTGGATAACCTCTATAGTTGTCGAATAATTACCAACATTAATACATGGCCAAATGGAAACAAAATGCGATGGTAAATACAGATTTATTTGTGCACGACTTATCCAATTATTTATCGTTATTACCTGTAAACATTTCGTGTACAATACGCGCATTCGCCAATCTATTGCTCAGTAAATATTTGTACCCATTTACAAAACAAACGCCGTAAGCCCACTATTTATTTGGCTTATGTTCCAAATGCTGTTTACTCGTTTTTTATTTACTGAAAATCTTTTTTTTCGACATTACAGTGTACCAGTATTTGTCATTAAAACAGTGTCCCAGTTACGGTCTTTTAATTAAGCACGCTGCCCCCAATTACAGGGCGAAGCATAATTAATATAACCACCAGTCGATATAAATGACGAATGATGTGGTATGTGACGTCAGTACTCACTATTTCGTACTGCAGAATTTATTAACGGCGTGAAAATATTTGTTGTTTGTCCAATTGAAAAAATGTTTTTGTTTGTTGAAGCTGAAATAGCAAATACATTGTTTGGTATTTTAGGTATTCACTGGTAATTAATTTGGTAGTGTTAAACGTTTAGGTTGTTATTTTTAACACGGGCTTCGCTGCAATTAACCCCTGGTATAACAGATGCTATTCAAAGATATGTCTTCCAAATTCTCGATAAACTTTAGCGAACATTGAGTACTCTCTCTTTGTTTTTCTTCGATTCCGCACCGAAATCGGATCACTAACATAACGTCACAATACCGCTCAATGCTTGAGATTGACGTAAACATCTTTATTTTGCTTCAAAAACTTTTAATTATGTAAAAATAAATTAGATTTTATTTCAGTCTTTCCCTACTTAATGATAGAGATGGCTTATACTCGTATATTTGAGTTTTAGATTTTGCGCTATTATGGTACACAATATTTACGTATGAAAGGACCATAGATTTATATACTAACAAAGGGTGGGTCTTCATAAGCGAGTGTTATAATGTATATTCAGCTGTCTTCATCAAAGAGAATGAAGGTGGCAGATGTTAATGATGAGAGATTAGGTTTCAGTTGTCTTAGCCTTTGTACTGAGCTTAGTAGGCGTCGTGTGACGTCATTTGTCAGGGAAATTATGACGTGAAATCTTACTAAGGTTCTTCATATACGGTCCCAAGTAAGTTCTCGTTCACTAACGTTTTACTACCGTGAAAATCTACGGTAAATTCACCGTATGTAGGCTTGATGGTCAGTTTTGTATGATTTCGATAGAATAGTGCCGTGAATTAGATGTTTTTTAAAAGCACGGAAAATGCGCCTTGTGTGTCGTGAACAAAAGGTCCAATATGTATTTTACTCTTTTAATAGGTATCTTACTTTGTAGGGACCATTCTTTGACTAGTTCCTACTGCTAGGTGTGACTGAAAAGAGAAGAAGCATATCTTTGTTTGTAAGCAGAATATAAGGTCCTCAAACTCTGTAAGTGACACTCTACCTACTGGAGATCTTAGTTTTAATTTCCGGATCGCAGACGATGTTGTTAGATTTTTCAAGAGGAGTTTTTTAGAAGCCCGGACATAAGCTTTGTATTCTGTTCAGGGCATTAGACTTGTTGCCTATTTTAAAAATATAAATAAAAAACCAATATAGTCAATAAACAATGTCGGCTTAACTTTTTCGATCTAGGAGGATTAGTTAAATTTATCATAAAAATATACATAAAATTAGCATTTTCTTAACAAAATAAACTTTAATTTTAAGAGAAAACATTTTTTTGCGTGTTCGTTTGTACACTAAAGGCTTCTGAACCGATTTGAAAAAATCTTTCACTATCGGGAAGAATTTCTCTGTAGTGACATAGGCTATATTTTATCCGGTTACTTGAAGAGTTTTCCCCTGAACACGAGTGAAACCGCGAGAAACAGCTAGTATCACATATTTCCCTGAAACCATCTATGTAACGAGGTGTTAACTACAGGTTGAAATGTACACAATATGTAACGTTATCCGTCATCAGCCGGCTGGTTATTGTAGCAACTAATTGATTGATTATAGCAATATTGGGCACACCTGCATAATAACGGTACTTGATTTACTGTGCGGAGAACGTATTAATTGCTACCGTATGTGTTGGGAAAGAAATGGCTTGAAAATTTGCTTCTAGAATTTAGGTTTGCTGCATAATGAAATCTATACTAATATTATAATGCTGAAGAGTTGATCTGTTTGTTTGAACGCGCTAATCTCAGGAACTACTGGTCCGATTTGAAAAATTCTTTCAGTGTTAGATAGCCCATTTATCGAGGAAGGCTATATATTTATAGGCTACTTTTACGACGCGGACGCGGGTGAAACCGCTGGCAGAAGCTAGTGTAATATACAGTGTAGGCTTTTATAATGTGCACATATCTAAATATATTAGAAAACTAGCTTCTGCCCGCGACTTCGTACGCGGAACATGTCGCTTATGCCAGCAATAACGGGTCGTCAAAATGAAAGATCTTAAACGTCTGATGTCGAATTCTAAGAGCCCGGGGAAACGACGGGTTGCGCGAGGCGATTCGAAATGTTTCAGACTTATCATACCATACCATTGCATTGCATTGACTGCCGTTTTAGAATGTATGGACAACGCCATCTATCGGTAAAAGTGGACACTTATCGGAGCTAGTTACGCGCGAGAAAGCTACATAAAGCTGTCCAAACAGCGACACCGTCACACAACGAAGGGCAGAAACAGCTTTAATTTTCATCGATTTAGCTTAAAAACTGACGGAGTTTCATAGACACTTACCCCCCCTTTTTCACCCCCGTTAAGGCAGAATTTCCAAAAAT
>NWSH02000519.1:4484494-4506349 GCA_002382865.2 Heliothis virescens
CTCCGATAAGTGTTCACTTTTACCGATAGATGGCGTTGTCCATACATTCTAAAAAGGCAGTCAATGCAATGCAATGGTATGGTATGATAAGTCTGAAACATCTCGAATCGTCTCGCGCAACCCGTCGTTTCCCCGGGCTCTTAGAATTCGACATCAGACGTTTAAGATCTTTCATTTTGACGAACCGTTATCGCTGGCATAAGCGACATGTTCCGCGTACGAAGTCGCGGGCAGAAGCTAGTATTAAAATATAACTTCATATTTATAGAGACGGCTTTGATGTTAAAAGCCCATCGGTGAAGGTAAATAGAAAGAAAACGAATTGATTAAGTAAAGTGTTCTGAAAAGACGTATGTAAAAGACATTATTCATCGAAATATTTGGATGTTTTGGTATTGAACATATACACACACTTCTTGGGGATACGTTAACTATAAAAGCCGGCCAAGTGCGAGTTGGACTCGCGCACGGTTCCGTACCATTATCTATGAAAAATTAACGTATCTATTACCTACAACTAGCCAAAATACAAACATTTTTGGCAACAAAATATAACTTTGTTTTTCATACAAATATATGAATAACAAAGTTATAATTTGCGGTTTCACACGTTTATTGTATGGGGTCCCTAAATATATTTTTTTTTAGTATTTGTTGTTATAGCGGCAACGGAAATAAATCATTTTTGAAAATTTCAACTTTCTAGCTATCACGGTTTATGAGATACAGCCTGGAGACAGACAGACAGCGTAGGTTTACTAATAGGGTCTTACCCTTCGGGTACGTAACCCTAAAAATGATATATTAAATTATTGCGTTTTTCAACCGCTTATTCTTCATTATCCATTCAAATTTTCCATTTTGTCAACAGGAGGTACTGAACGAGCTAACTCGTGGCCTCGGCAATTCACCAGAGGGCGCTTTGAACACGATGCTGCAGTTCATCTTCCAACAAAGCACGGCCGACACACGCTGGCTGCGCCGGCGCATGGCTTCGGAACTTGCTGAGCTGCTTGCCAAGACATCGTCGGGGAAGATCTTCGAGTCACTTACGGTAAATATACGGTTAAAAAAATATTTTGACAGTTTTTGTAAACGCAATTTTTGGAATGTAGACTCCGCCTCAGTTCAGCATCAAAATAAACTTTCTTAAAACAACTGTTTACTATTGACATGTGTAGTTGACAAAGTAAACAATTATTTTCAGAAAAACGAACGTTTATGTTGTCTGTAAAAATTCAATTAATTTGATTCATGTCTTCAAAGCAAGATGACAACTTCAAACGAGATAAAATCAAGAATAAACAGCTTCTTCAATTTGCGTTTCTACGGATATTCATATTACCTGTCGATCTTCCATTTCCTTTCAATTTAGCGCTTGCGGCACCTTTAATATTGATGGTAAAATTATATAGGGCATTTGATTGGGCGTTTATGTTTTACATTATGCATGTCGCGTAGCAGTCGCAGTACAAATTATAGATGTCGATGACTGCTCTGCCCCCGTTGTAATAAATACAGTAAGTGGTGTTACTGGTATTATGACTTTCTTCACAGAATCGAAATCCCGAAATCAAGATCTACATGGAACTATTTTTCTTTTTTTTATATCTACTTTTTTAACAAAGATAAGTTAAGCATAATCACAGTAAGTGTTTCTAAAATCGTACCGTTTGTTAAGCCAAATACAGTAAATGAACTTACTGTACCAAAATTGGTACCAAACTCATTTTTTATTTTTATGGATATAAGACGTTTGTTAATCATATTTACAGTATAGTTCTATTTGGGCTTATAGAAGTAGTATGTTGTAGTTATATTTTGTTCGATAAAATAAAAAATATAACTGTCATTAATATATATTATATGAGGAATTAATCTACATAAGCTATTCTTTAAAAATCCGTTTAAAAATCTAAGATATTTGCAATAGTTTTTAAGATACATCAATTTAAATAAAAAAATTGGAAATCGTCAATTTGCCGCATTTTACTTTTTTGTACTTACTGTGATTATAATAACGGGGGCAGTGCTGTTTTCAATATAATATTCTGTATTAATGAGAAGGCAAGTTGGTCAATTTCCTTACGATTTAATACTATCAATTTTATAAATTGATAGTTTAAGTTTATTGCGTGAGCTAATAGGCAACTGAAAAACTCTCATCTGTCTAGCCTTTTCTCAACTATGTTGGGGTTGGCTTCCAGTCTAACCAGATGAGCTGAGTACCAATGCTTTACATAGAGCAACTGCATATTTAACCTTCTCAAACCCAGTGACCAGGTCCACCCGATACCCCTTGATAAGACTGGTAGTCAGACTTTCTGACTTCAGACAAAATAACTCGGAACTGCAAAAGCGCATTGCAGTAATTTAATCACATTGCTACAACTTCTGTATGAAAATGATACATTTATATTGGCAAACGAGCGTGTTGTAATTCCATAAGTAACCATAAAGTTTGTAAGAAATTCAGTGCCGTTTGTGGAGAGTTTGTTACACAGGCTGAAATCTATCTGCTAAATAACGTATCTACGTATAAGGCTGCAGATTTTGTTTATTTGAATGCGCTAACCTCGGGAACTATTAGACCAATAAAAATGTTAGACAGCCTATTTATCGAAGAAGGCACTGACTACGCGGAGTAGTACCCATTGGACGCCGGTGATGCCTGGCTGAACTTAGCAGCAATAAAATATCAACCATGCTTTTAAACCAAACCAAGCATTTAGCAGCTAAATTCATACGTGTACGGTATCATAGTTCACTGGTAAAATGTTCGCTCCAATGAGCGCCGATTTGCGGTTCAATCGGCGCCAACGATTCGTGACCGTCGATGTGAAAACGTTTCGCTCTAAACTATAAATTATGCTCTGGTGGAAAGTATTTTCAAAGTTTTATGACACGGATACATTACGTAGTTAAAACGAGAATGTGTATCTGAAAGGTTAGGAAAGTATCAGGTACCAGAAATGGAAGATGCGTGCTAGTGGATGCTGTATGTATCTTGCTCACACATGAATTGAAAGTTAGTAAGTATGACGACTGACACAGCTATATACAAAAGGAAAAACATATAGCGCCAACGCTAAAAAAATTGGGAACACGGCAGATAGAAGAAGGTACTTCTTGCTCCTATGCGCGTAATAATCCTAGTTAAAAATTAGACCCATCATCAAAAACTTTTCATACACTTAGCTAAAAATAATACGGCAGGCAGGCATACCTAATTATCTTCCTTAGTCTTGGTAACAATCGTCTTTAATCAAAATTGAACTTCGAATTAGAACTAATAGCCATTAGTTATTGAAGTGACGCATTATCGATTGGATTCGCTATCGAACAGTACTTTATCAAGGAACGTCTTTAACCGTCGTCGATTGAGAAATAAAGGCACAGAACTTGCAAGATTAATCTACATGGATTTATCGATAGCCAGCGACCTCGCTTCTTTGTCCGCAAGGAGACTCTTGAGAAGAAATAAATCTCTTTGATATTTTTCTTAGAAACTGTAACTTGTTGCTAGAGCGCGTAACCTAGAAAAGAAAATAACTTGTTCTTAGAAATATTGCGACAAAGAAAAGATCACGCTTATTTTCCTCAGATACAGGGCTCTCACAACAAATGGTATTATATCGCTAACTTGTCGTTCTAGCTTTTATAAATACGAAATTGTTTAGTCTATCTTTTTCGAGAAGATAATTAGATAGATATACGTAAGTAGCTCATTAGCACATAATGACTACGCTATATAAAGGAACTATTTCAGCATTTTGACGCACAGACCCTACAGACTGTAAAGGAAGGTAATAAAAACGTCCAGATCGTAAATTAATTACTTCTTTCAAAGCTTCATAAAAGGTCAGGGAGCCAAAAAACCCTGGAGCACTTTAAAAATATCGTTCTGGCCAAAGTTCTTCCACTTTATACCTCCTACAATCTTCGCCAGTGATTTCGTTCTAAAGTCGTGGAGTCCAAAACTTTTGTTTTTAGGCAATCTCATGGGATAACACGTACAAGATTATGTTTTCTTTTTATTTTATTTGTTGGGCCTTTTAACTGGAGTTTGTGCGCCCCAGGGTTACATTTACCTGTTGTGTGTTTTGTATTAAATAATTTGTTATAAGGTTGCTATGTCAGGCTTTTAATAAGGGTATGTCTGAAACATGTAAGTATTCGAAAATGTAACGCTACATAATTATATTATGTTTGATGTTCTTTGCGAATAGATATAGGGATTAATTAATTGTTGGTTTTATGCTCTGTGAAACCCTGAAGCTCTTGTTTTATTTCTTGGTATATTAAAACTTGCCTGTGTATTAGAACAGATAGAAAAAATATATATGCCAGTCCAAGCCTAATAACCATTCCTACAGAGACTTCTAATTACTCATTAACTTTATAGAGGTTAGATAAACAGAGGCTCCACTAATTTCTGCTACATTTGACTTAATATTCAACAAGTCAAATGTTAATAGTCAATAGTCAATACTTATAATCAGCTTTATAGAAGGCATATATACTTGTTTTCACTTATTCCAGCTACATTTGACTTGTTACGACTTGTAGACTAAGCCTGGGTTGCTCGATTTAACTTTAAATATAATCTAACTGGCCGTGAAATGGCCGCCCATTGGTCACATAGCTGTCACGACGAAAATTTGACCAATGGGTGGACATTTCACGCCCGGTTAAGATTAAGTTCGTAAATCGAGCTACTCACTCAACCTAAGCAGATAACGACAAAGAAGCTAATATCAATCATCATCTTCCTGCCCTACCTATGTATTTGGGGTCGGCAGCATGTTCTCTTCTTCCATTCTCTTCCATCATCTCACAAGTATCATTCTTCCTAGTCATATCGACTTTCACGCAATCCATCCATCATTTCTTTCTTTGAAGAAAATATTTATTCCACAGCTGCGTTCCCTAGAAGTGGGTACGGAGTTCCCCAGCATCACGAACCTGCGTCTGGTGTCCGGTGAACTTGAAGAGGACGGGGCCCGGCTGCGAGCTCTCGACCTTAAATTCGACTTGGCGTATGACGGCAATTTCAGAATCGATGTCGATGCCGTCATGTTGCTAGGGAAAATCGCTAACATATCTATTACTGGTGAGTTGTTTAAAACAATGGCAGGGTTTATTTGTCTTTGGTTGACGCAACCATTATGATCTGTGCTTTAATTAATTTCCGCGTTCAGAGGTCTTCAGGCCATATTAATCGAACTGTTGATTTGTTGTCTCTAATTTTTTATATTTCAATGTTCCATACAAAGATTCTAACTGGATAATTTAATTTTATCTGTAAATTGAAAAGTGTATACTTATTTTTTTTATTACAATTTATACTATAGCTCTATACATTTTTTATGTGATCAATAAAAAGTTATGTATCCATTCCAGTGGAGAGCATAAGCGGTAACGTCAGAGTGATGTTCCGTCGCAATCCATACACACATTGGGCTCTAGCCTTCGAGTCACCACCGAAACTTGAGCTCCGAGTGCGAGGCAGGTTCCAGGGCCGGCAGATCAAGCCTAGGCTGGCTTCATTAGTCGCTGCACACATTAGACGCGCTGTGGCACAAAGGCATACGCTGCCTAATTATAAAATACGGTAAGTTTGAAGTATCTACACGGGTCAAATGTGGTACACTAACAAATGGTACAACTTTTTGAAGAAAATAAAATGCCTGGGGTTGCATTAAATTATTGAAGGCACACATGCCTAGCTATCTGCCAGCTATTTCTATATAAGAGGAACTAAGGACTAGACCAGTGGACCACAAAGAAATAAAATAGTCACAATATTAAGACCATATTCTTTGTTATACGGAGACTTGTTATGAGGATTTGTCACGTAGTAAACAGGACAGCCAGAGATACGGTTTTTCTCTCTAGGCCATTTTTCCTGTTGTCGAAAGCGCTTTATGTTTCAGTCACCTAACAAGCTAGTGTCAGAGTTTTCTCAACTCCGTCTAATTGTCATTTACTGTTTGGCTTTCAATTATTTTACTTTTTTATTCATTTTGCAGATACAAGCCGTTCTTCCCAAAGTCAGACCCGGGCAGTACGGAAGGTGACGAAGGGCCGTGTCCACACGGACGGCTAACTGTGCGCCTGATGGAGGTGACGCGGCTGCAGTGGTCGGGAGGAACCGCCAGTGTGCGCGCGGCCTTAGCTGTTGATTCGCATGGATGGGTGAGTGAGGGATTTGTCATTGAGGATTTTGATATCCAAGTGACGGGTATATGGCCCTTCTATGCCCTTCTATAATCCATACATACATCCATACAATACATAGAATTATAATCACCAGCAGACAGTTATAGCATTCTGTTAGGCATATTCCTTCCCTCATAAAAACAAAACATGACTTTTAATCATGAACCGTTAATCGTAATGATAACTGTAGATAGATATAAGTATTTTTTACTTTATTTGACTTTGACTTTGAAGTGTGAACTGAAAGTATAAGTATAATAAGTGCTGAAACATTTATGCTAATCAAATTGTTAGGAACTGCCATTTTATTGCAAAACGCGGAACTATTTCAAACAAAGAACTACTTCTACAGGAAACCGCAAAAAAAAACAAATGAGTACTCATTTACTTCAAGACCTCATTAGTAATTCAGTAATCTCTTCCCCAAGGTATCACTGCGGCGCGGCGTGCTTGTATTAGATGTGGTGTTGCCAGCAGTAGCCGGGCCACTGGGTCTCGTGTGTTGCCAGGGTGTGGGCGCCGTGTTGGTCGATACCGTCGTACCAATGTCGCCTGCGTACCGCGCCGATTTGAGGCGGGATGATATCGTGCTGGCTATCGATAATAAGCCCGTTAATAATGTTGCTCAGGTAATTATCAAGACTGAATAAATTGAAGACGCTGCATAAAAAATATTTATATCATAGCAAAAGTCTTAGACAATAATTGTGAAGAGTGTCAAAAGACATCTTATAAAGTGCCTTTAAATAAAATATTACAAAAAATATTTAAAGAGTTTACGAGTATTACCCATTTTCAAAATACATCTACTTCAGAAAACAATAGTAGCTGTATAGGCTTTATAAACATAGACTGTATTTTTAACAGGTGTTATATGTATAAATAAAATATACTTAATTTACATCTTCTACCACTGCTCAATCGTTTGTTCTTCTACCATCGCTATCGTTCCACAGGTCGGTAAACTCCTGCGCCTAGTAGAACGTCGCGCGGTCACAGTGCGGGTGAAGCGCGGCGGCAACGGCGCAGGCGCACGGCGCGACGAAGCCAGCGAGCCCAAGCGCATGAAGCCAAACTTCTCCTTCCGACGTGTCTCTGAGGTCATGGAGGGGGTGAGGCTCCAGGGTATGAGGGCTGCGGCTTCTAAGAGTAATTTGCAGGTTTGTACAACATATTAAATTATAGAGTGATAGTGAAATGTTGCCAGTAATGAGAATATCTATTTTCCGCGAGAAACTTAAATAGCAGAATACACTTTATTTTAAAATTATATTTTTGGTAGTCGCAAAAACGGAACTTTTGACTGATGACACTGGTGATGAGTAGGTAGAAAAGATACAACAAGAACTCGTTTAAATGCTTATGTTTCATACCAGGAACCCGAATCCAGCCCAGCGAAAACAGTAGAACCGCAAAACGAGACTGATGCACAAGCCAAATCTAAAACAGAGGCAGCGCGCCAACCGAAGCCTCCCGAACAGCCTTCGGCTAACTTCGGTCTTCGCAAGCGTCGCTGCTCCGTAGAAAATAAGTCTTCCGATAGCTCCGCCGGCAGTACCCCGCCAGCCTCCGGCGCCAGCACACCCCTGCGACAAGCTAACGTTATCAACAAAACTGTCAAACACCCCGACATACCCATCATCAGAACTGACTCTTCAGAATGTAGGGTTACTGAGAAAGAGACGGCTGAAGAAGAAGAACAAATGTTCGAGGTTGGAGGTCCTAGACAGTGCGAGCATGTTGAGATTTGCCAAATGTTCTGGACTAAGCACACACCTTTGAAACCTATCATACCCTTCGCTGAGGAGACGGAGTTCAAACTGAATGAGAATCATAAATATTTGAATATTAATGTCTGGGCCACAGTTGCTGGTGAAAAAGAAGAGATTCTGTTAGGATATCTTAATATTCCCCTCACAGCGTTGTTAGCCGAATGTCAGGACTCGACGGTACCTCATCATATGAAGAGGTATCAGTTCTTGCCGCCAGATGTTGATATCAAGTTCAGGTAAGGCTAGAGATGCAATTGGAACACTATTTGAGGAAGCTGTTTAAGTATTTTGTCACCAACTATAACCTAATTGGATGTTGTTTTTCTTTTCTGACTTCCATTGGATTAATCGTCATATGATTCTGCTGCTGTTCTGCACTTGCACATAATCTACTGCCTTAAAAAACTTTATTTTACTGCTCTATCAAATAAAATCTTATCACTTGGCTATCTTTGCTTATCCCCAATGTTCTTAGATGCCGCGCCCTTAAAAACAGTAGACGATGCGCAAAGCGCAGACTTTGCGCAAAACGCCGAACTTGCGCAAAATATATAATTATAACAAAATTCCTTTTATTGCATGTCTTCTCACACCTAAATCACAAGTAAGCATTATTTTTCTAAATTTTGTAATCGTATTCGTGTGTAGCTGAAATCTGGACTAATTGTTATTTATTTTTATAAATATCCGTAACACGTATTGATGACGTTGTGTCTTTGTCTTTCGAATATCTCGGGAGCCTGTTGCGCAACAATTACCCAAGCGTTTTTTTATAACATCTACTACATATTCTTAGGTACTTATTCAATAATTAAAGTGTAAAATATTAAATTACTATTATTTAAAACTCCTGTTACGCAACATTATCGACAAAACCATGAATAACCCTTGATGACGGATCACAACATTGATCATAAAAGACTGTTTACCTACTTATAGCTATGACCACGTTTCTTAGAAACTCTTAAGAAATGCTACCAGTTCACGTGAGAATTATTTACATACATTTATTAATTTTGTTTCTGGCAAGAAAATTCTCGGAAACAATTACGCAGCTTGGACCTGTGCCAGGGCAATCCCAGGTCACGGAGTTCAGGCATGTTTTGGACATTAAAATGCATTATACTAGACTAATTTTGATCACACGCTTGGGTCAATTGTATCAGGCTTCCCTATAAGAAATGCTTTTCATGGGACACGTTCATCCATACAATTTTAATAATGTATCTACACAAAATGCACTCTATGTAACAATTATTTTTACATAGTTTAAATAAATAAGAATAAATAACAACAACCTATACGTTGATATTAAAACCTTCTACTTATTTACAGCAAAAGCCACAAGTTATCATCTCACGCTGGCTTCGAACCCTGCCTCTGTTTTGGGGACGCACTAGTCTGGTGGGAGTGGGAAGGTCTGGGCCCCGCGCGGGCCGCGCCCCGGACGAGCCGGGACCCCGTGCTGCCCAGGCCCCCCAAACCGACCAGAGCAAGCCATGATTTCGTGCGAACTCATTTCCATAGATCAACTCAATGCGACTTCTGCAATAAGAAGGTGAGAACAAAGAACTGTAGAAATAGAATAAGACGTCATTTCTGAAATAGAATGTAGGTCAAGTATTTTAAAGACGAGGAGAGAAGATTTTTGGATCATTTGGATTTTGTATAGCATTTTTATTGACAAAAAGCTTGTCTTGAACGTTGAAAGGTAAAGAAAAACATTTTACCGGCCCTTTAATCGGAATGCAACTCAAAAATAAACTCGTATTTTCAGTCAAGATTTCAACGAACTCCAAAATGTTTACATGAACCAAATTATTTTTTGCATCGGTCCTTCGACCCCGAACTGTGTACAAATAAAACCTTTACTGTATTGAAGTGTGTTGCTTCAGATATGGCTGAAAGATGCGATGCAGTGCCGCAACTGTGGCCTGTCTTGCCACAAGAAATGCGTCACCAAGTGTCAGGAGTCTTCGCCGTGTATTCCGAAGCAGGATAGAGGTTTGTACAAGCTCATAAAAGAACATAATTCGTAGCACCTAGAAGTAATATGTGGTCATGTGGTAAACCCCTTTGATTAATACAAATCTATCATAATTGATTAGCGGTTTTGCCGACATATTCCTAAGTATTATATTGTATTATATGTTATTTGGAAATTTCTTATTTTCATGGCGATGACGCCAATTTGTTGACATGCGTTATATTCATAGTCCAAGAGTTTCATATCCCTTTGCTATTCTAACTTGGCAGAATAAAGCGTCGTAAGTCTTAATATATATAATATATTAATATATATTATAAGGCTAGTTATCTAGCTCTAGGCAAGCGGATGTTCAGTAACACTAGGTACAAGTGCTGGTTGATTTACGACCTAATTGACGACGGAACTAGTGAAATTCGCTGACGTACGGAATGAATTGCGTTTTATTGTGAAGCTATGTATTTTCCCTGCAGTAAGTAGTGCGTTGCGTATGAAGGTGTGACGCATCGGCCTCGTAAATACTTCAATGTATCAATCAGTACTTCAGTATTTTTGAAATATATTATCATAGTGTACTGACGGCTATAATGTGTGTCTAATATTATTTTTAGAATGACGTACCCATAAAAAAGGAATCTAGTTCTCAGACATTAAATAAAGATTTGCGGCTCAGAGCTGCGTTTATTTTTTGTATAAAAAGATCGATGATCTTATAATTTAAAATAAATAATACTCGACACTATTTATATTAAAACAACGATAATGTATGTATATCTCATAATCTTAATAGCAGTGTTAGATTATATAAATCATACAATTACTTGGTATAAAAACACATTTATGCTTACGTATATGAGCCTGTTACCTCGAACTGAACCAGCATACCTCGGAAGCTCATAGCGGCGATATGACTACACACTCTAGTTAATAAAACAGCAAATCCTATACATTCTAAACAAATCATAATTCACCAAGTATCAAGTTATACCAGTCGATGTATACACGCATTTCATCACACTTTAAGCCGGTAATCTTTCGCTTCTAACCGATGACATATAGCTCTCGCACTATTTCCTTAGACGGGGCACTGCCGTCCATCTTGACGTTTTTATTACCAGTGCCGGATTGGTCAAGCATGGGGCTCTTCACGAATCTGACATCGGGGCCTCTAACTTTTATATAGCTTGATTTAGGGTCAATTCACACCGAGACGCGACGCGGCTTTGATGTAGCGCGACGCCGCGCGACGCCTCGCGGCGTCGCGAGACGTATCTTAAAAACAAAGCAAATCGCGAGATGCAGCACCGATCTTGCACGCCGCGCGGCGTCTCGAGGTGCAGCGCAACGTATCTGAATTCTCACAATCAAATGTGTTTCGTTTCGTGTAGTGAATAAAGTATATTTTGAGTCGCTCTATGTAAAATCTGCGTGCAGCGTCGCGTCGCGTCGCGTCTCGGTGTGAATTGACGCTTAGCAACGACCCCCGACGCAAAAAGAGAGGTGTTATATGTTTGACTGCTTTGAGTACCTATGTGTGTCTGTCTGTGGCGGCATCGCTTAGCTATTAAATTAATTGAATGCTTTAAATGAACCGATTTGGATGCAGTTTTTTTTCACTTGATCGTTTTTTTTTTCTGGTCATCTTCAGGACATATATGAAATAAATTATTGACACAACTTCAATCCTCTTTGCATCCGACACTCAGGCTGTGACTGAGCCTAGAGGCGTGGGGCCCATAGCAATCGCTACATTTTCTCTTTAGTTAATCCGGTACTGTTTATCACGCCTTGCCAAGTATTAGTCATGCTTACTGGACGCATTTCCTGAAGCATGTGTGTCCGTTGTGTAACCTTGGAGGGAGGTCTAGGCCAGACGTCCCACGTTGACCGTGCTATAATGAGAAGGGACGAATGAATTGTTTTGTAGCGAAATTGTCTTCCTGTGATGACTGTCTCGCAAGAAGATGGTATTTATGAGCTCATTTCAAAACTCGGAGATGGCCGTGATGGAAGAGTCATCAAAATGTTTCATTTCGCAAAATAAGGATTTTGTTTTGTTCCTAAGAATTATGCTGAAATATGGCTACCTACACCGAAGTAACTCTGAAGATTTCCTTGTTTTCATTCGTAAAATTCTTGATTAGCATATGGCAATTTTATAGATAGATAGTAGCAAAAATTAAACCTTTTATAACTCAAGTGCAGGTTGTACTATTATCATTTTATCGAAGACTAATTCATAAAAGTATGTACTAACGACGTTATAAGCCTTCTTATGGACTCCTTGGATGTCAATAAATAGAGCTCAATAAAATACAGCAAAAGGTACACAAACCAATCTTTCCATTTAGTTTATATTAAGGTATATAGCTGTTTATAATTTGTATACAAATTGAATCGCTGTTTCTCAAACTATACTAATACATGTTTACGAGATTAAGTATTGCGCCGTATTCTAGACAAAACATTAATATCAAAACATTTGGAAACATCCATGAAAATATTTGGCGAAAACATCTAACTATATAAAACAAAGATCAACTTTATATTTTTCAGGTCAAGTTCTATATTTATAACACGTTGAAACTTCTTGAAATGTGGAATGTTTTTATACCAAACATTTACTGCAAAAGGAACAAAATCAACGAAAATGTTTCGACTTGAAATCCCGCCAATATATTCTCGCCACAGCTAAAATATATTAAAGACCAATACGGTCAATGATCTTCAGATGTTTTCACAGAAGCTTACTTTGTAATCAATGACCCTTAATACTCTGTTGAACGTTGTTTTACACTAGCCTAAAGAAGGCAATAGCTACCATGTGACTACGTTTCTTTGAGAAAAGTAGAATACTAAACATATTTCATGTTTTGTCACTTCGTCGTCCATCGATCACCGTCTTCTTTCAGTTGATTTTGACGAAAACCTACACTAATCTTAAAATCTTATTTGAAAGTAGCAACACCAGCCAGCTTAGAGCGAAAACAAGTCCATTACCAGCTAGTACTTACATAGGTAGTTTCAATCGATAACTCCAATCAAATAACCAAGTAGGTAAATGATCATCTAATTAACTCAGTATGCCAAGATCACGCAAGCAATCAATATACCATACTCCTTAATTATGTTGTGACAGTTTCTCCAATTAGATCAGACTCGTGCCAAATTGAAGACATACCTAATCGATTCTATTCGAAATAAATATCGACTGGGTATTAACTTGCAATAAAATACTCTCGGTAAAATTATCCTCTTATAACAGTCAACGGTCTATAATTCGCTGAAACTTACGAACGTACTTCATTTTGGCAAAGGTTTGTAATTTTCACCTGCTGCGTGGGAATATATTTGGATGTGTTGAAGCACGTGATATTACTGCGTGAATTACTGCAAATAAATGAACTCGAGAGATGTAGCACAAAGGATGCAACGTCTTTGCATGTGTCTGAAAAGCACAAAGAAGTAGATACGGTCAGCGTCAAAAGTAGCTGAGCAAATCAATATTTTTAAAAGTACCTAACAACGTCNACGACCCCCGACGCAAAAAGAGAGGTGTTATATGTTTGACTGCTTTGAGTACCTATGTGTGTCTGTCTGTGGCGGCATCGCTTAGCTATTAAATTAATTGAATGCTTTAAATGAACCGATTTGGATGCAGTTTTTTTTCACTTGATCGTTTTTTTTTTCTGGTCATCTTCAGGACATATATGAAATAAATTATTGACACAACTTCAATCCTCTTTGCATCCGACACTCAGGCTGTGACTGAGCCTAGAGGCGTGGGGCCCATAGCAATCGCTACATTTTCTCTTTAGTTAATCCGGTACTGTTTATCACGCCTTGCCAAGTATTAGTCATGCTTACTGGACGCATTTCCTGAAGCATGTGTGTCCGTTGTGTAACCTTGGAGGGAGGTCTAGGCCAGACGTCCCACGTTGACCGTGCTATAATGAGAAGGGACGAATGAATTGTTTTGTAGCGAAATTGTCTTCCTGTGATGACTGTCTCGCAAGAAGATGGTATTTATGAGCTCATTTCAAAACTCGGAGATGGCCGTGATGGAAGAGTCATCAAAATGTTTCATTTCGCAAAATAAGGATTTTGTTTTGTTCCTAAGAATTATGCTGAAATATGGCTACCTACACCGAAGTAACTCTGAAGATTTCCTTGTTTTCATTCGTAAAATTCTTGATTAGCATATGGCAATTTTATAGATAGATAGTAGCAAAAATTAAACCTTTTATAACTCAAGTGCAGGTTGTACTATTATCATTTTATCGAAGACTAATTCATAAAAGTATGTACTAACGACGTTATAAGCCTTCTTATGGACTCCTTGGATGTCAATAAATAGAGCTCAATAAAATACAGCAAAAGGTACACAAACCAATCTTTCCATTTAGTTTATATTAAGGTATATAGCTGTTTATAATTTGTATACAAATTGAATCGCTGTTTCTCAAACTATACTAATACATGTTTACGAGATTAAGTATTGCGCCGTATTCTAGACAAAACATTAATATCAAAACATTTGGAAACATCCATGAAAATATTTGGCGAAAACATCTAACTATATAAAACAAAGATCAACTTTATATTTTTCAGGTCAAGTTCTATATTTATAACACGTTGAAACTTCTTGAAATGTGGAATGTTTTTATACCAAACATTTACTGCAAAAGGAACAAAATCAACGAAAATGTTTCGACTTGAAATCCCGCCAATATATTCTCGCCACAGCTAAAATATATTAAAGACCAATACGGTCAATGATCTTCAGATGTTTTCACAGAAGCTTACTTTGTAATCAATGACCCTTAATACTCTGTTGAACGTTGTTTTACACTAGCCTAAAGAAGGCAATAGCTACCATGTGACTACGTTTCTTTGAGAAAAGTAGAATACTAAACATATTTCATGTTTTGTCACTTCGTCGTCCATCGATCACCGTCTTCTTTCAGTTGATTTTGACGAAAACCTACACTAATCTTAAAATCTTATTTGAAAGTAGCAACACCAGCCAGCTTAGAGCGAAAACAAGTCCATTACCAGCTAGTACTTACATAGGTAGTTTCAATCGATAACTCCAATCAAATAACCAAGTAGGTAAATGATCATCTAATTAACTCAGTATGCCAAGATCACGCAAGCAATCAATATACCATACTCCTTAATTATGTTGTGACAGTTTCTCCAATTAGATCAGACTCGTGCCAAATTGAAGACATACCTAATCGATTCTATTCGAAATAAATATCGACTGGGTATTAACTTGCAATAAAATACTCTCGGTAAAATTATCCTCTTATAACAGTCAACGGTCTATAATTCGCTGAAACTTACGAACGTACTTCATTTTGGCAAAGGTTTGTAATTTTCACCTGCTGCGTGGGAATATATTTGGATGTGTTGAAGCACGTGATATTACTGCGTGAATTACTGCAAATAAATGAACTCGAGAGATGTAGCACAAAGGATGCAACGTCTTTGCATGTGTCTGAAAAGCACAAAGAAGTAGATACGGTCAGCGTCAAAAGTAGCTGAGCAAATCAATATTTTTAAAAGTACCTAACAACGTCTAGGATCATTATTTCTTAACAACTCAAACGCCAAAATGCTAACATCCTAACCTTCAAATAAAGTAGATGAGTAATTCGGTAAGTTATTGTCGACACGGTGTTTGGCAGTTTTGAAAATTTAATTTGTTATACTTTTGACGCTGACCGTATTCTTTGTGCTTCTCACTGACTGACTGTACTGACTGTACCAAAGATTTCTCAATATATTCATACTGACTCAGTACAAGACGTTTAACAGGTTTAAATAATTTTGCTGAAATCAACTTTCAACTAAGTACTCCTACCAAGAATTAAGGTGAATCAGCAAATCGATTTGTGTTAAGGAAATTATGCCTCCTTTCCTCGTGCCTATCCGGTTTACCTTTTTGCCATTCCACGTTCCTTTCAAACAAGTCATACGTTCATCTGGAGAGGACCACATATAAAATTAATGTTGTTTTGACACAATTTGAATCAGGAACAAAGCAAATGTTTTGGGAATATCGTTTATCTTGTGCCTCGTTTACTACACAAAGAACGTCTTCGGAAAGTAAAACGTGAACGCACCGCACGATATCTGGGGGGTGATTCTCTAACGCAAAACATCTTTACAACCAAGAAATCATCGTTGCAACATCTATCAGTGCGCGATCGCAGCGCTTCAACGATGTTGACGGCGCGACATAGAACTAAAATATGGTTCCAAATGTATGAAAAATCATCCTCGCCTTCGACGACAACGACGACTCCGCCTTCGATTTTATCCTGCAAACCAAAAAGCTTGTCATTTGTGAGGTCGTCGTTGTTGTCATCTATGATGTGTCAGTTAGAGAATCGCATGGCTGAAAACCGTCGTATGCTGCAATACGACATTACATCATTAATTACACTATCATTCCGCGAATGCACGCTAGATACTTACGCATTATTTACAGTAATAATGCAACTAATATAATGAAACAAACTCGGTGCTCGAACATAAGAATTCCAACACGGTAATATTATAAAAATTTAGAAGGTTGTTGCGTGCAATGCGAACGTCTGACACGGAAGAGAGATATGCTCCACTTTGCCATTACTTTATTCATTATTGAGTTAGTTCGTGCAATTGTTGGTAAACTATAGCTTTATGTATCTTTACGATGCTATAATTAAGGATAAGACAATTTGGATCGTCGTAAAGATATAAATAAGTGTAGGTGTGTGGAAAGTGAAATTTATTTTAATGGGAACGCAAGAAAGATCTGATCCACACATAAATGGGGTTTTTCTATCAAAATTGACGACATAAATCTTTGTCGTAATAGAAAAATGCAATAGGAAAATAACAAGCGAAACTATTATAACATTTGGCAAAGAAGACGTAAATACTAAAACTATTAGTAATATGCGGACTGATACAAGGACAAATAAAACTATTAACCCGATTACTACGTACTACTCGTTGACAGGAAACAATCGAATGCATATTATCATTGATCAACCCATTCAATAATGCTACTTTTAACTAAAACATGCGTAACATTTACCTTTAGTATAATTCTCTATCTAGATGTCTCATTGTTTCAACAAATTGTTGTTAGGGTCGTTGTAGATATAGAATTTTTGAAAACAATACTATTTTATTTTTATATCGTATCCAACAGTTCCTGGACATTGACCTTTCTCACATCACGCACCCGATCGCATCTACTCCTGCCGGTTTCTGACTCAGCAACACACTTTCCTCATACAACAGTAACTTTTGCATTCTAGATTCTTCGAACACGCTAAGCTGCCCGCCACCCGAGTTGATCATGACCGAAGCGGACTCGATTGCTGACCCCGATTCCGATGATGAACCCGAGAGGAAAGACTCCCTTGATGTCCATGAGGAGGGTAAGTTTATATTAACGAATGTTCTCGAAGGAATACTTCTTTAACTAAAGTATAAATCAAGTTCGACGCCTCTATCGTTAAAATTCTAATTGCCTGTGAGTTGCGAGAAATCAATGAGTTTAAATAATTGCAAATGAAATTACTATTTGTTCTAATCTTATGCAGTTATCGATACTTTTCTACACCGAATTCCGCGATAGACGATAGAGGCGCTTGGCTCGATATTATTACTTCTCATTGATGATTTATATCTACTGCCAACATTATACAAACGTTTGGCAGCATCGATCATTTTATTCGATACCTATAAGTGTCATCGCCATTATTATGTATTCACATTGCTAGAGCGAACTGTCTTAGCTTTCTTAGAGGCTTTTACTGTCCTCAATCATTGGCTTTACAAGAATCCTAATTGTTACAAAAATATATTTTTATATTATTTTATTTTTCAAAATTACAACCCCAGTTTACAATAGTCAAATCACAGTTACTTCTCTTATAGTTAAGTTATTTATATTTAAAATAAGTTGTTAATTTTTTTGTTTGTGCACAGACGAAATATTCGAATGCTGACGAACGGAGAACTTTTCGCTATAACAATACCTCCGGCTTCACCCGTCACGTACACAGACATACAAAGGTTTTTTTATATATGTACTTATATTTTTAAATGCAATTATGTGTATAGTCTGTGAATAGTCCGATCGTGTTATATAGCTTCTGTATTTAATGTTACGTCATGTTATACCAAATACTTTGTCGCTAGATATTCTCCATGTATTTTTTTTACCGGCAATTCAACTTATATACTTAGTTACAAAATTGATTTTCTGTTAATCGTCAGATAACAACACAACATAAAATAGGCCTCAACCTCGTATAAACTCTGCGAGTACGTGCATAAAGCGATTTACAACGAAGAAATTGACAATCTAAAGGAAGAAATACTATACAATCTATACAAAAAAATATACAAATATATATACATACAAAGGTTTCGTATAACAGTAAAACCGCATTGTTTGCAGAAGCTATATGTTATCGTCCAAACGACCTAGCTTGCTGCGTCTTACGTGATCACCCTAACTGCATCACGGCTTGTCGATCCCAATGTTGCAACGTCTATAAATTCAAAATACGCCAAGATAACAATAAGCCACATAACTTTTAATACATAGGAATGCTTCCGAATTTTGTAACATAATGTCATAATGGGCCAAAGATATTAATACATCTTACGTAAGGTAGTGTAAGGTACAGCAATAAAGAAAGAAATAAAACCGCATGCATGCATCATACTGTAACTTGACTGGTTGTTAACCTAAAAAAGGGTTAAATGTATGAGTAAGGTCGGTAGGGGCAAGATCGAACGGTTTTTCAATGAGATGAGCAGTGTTGTGTTTGAAGACGTGTAGAACCGTACATATAAGCGTATTCTAAAATGTTTTTTGTCATGAGTAAAGAGCAAAGAATATATTTTTGTATCATATTAATACCTTCCTATTAAATCTATTCGAAAGCAGAAAAAAAAATAAGTTAAATGTTGTTATTACGAAAATATGTCTAGGGGAAAGACAAAAAGGTGATGGGGAAAGACCGAAATAGTTTCTAAAATCGTTCAAATGAATATCTGACGCTGTTGATGCTCACTAGTCTTTATTTTGAAGTGCCTAGAATACTCGGAACTACCAGTAGTGTCAAAATGCCTTGGCATAACAAAGATAAAACGAATTATTTGTTTTGTATATTTCAATCTTACCCCACCGGGGAAAGATTGAAGAAGAGGTTCCCAAACTTTTCACTACAGCTTAAAAATGAATTTAAAAAAATACTGTCAATCAAATAAATCCTTTTATTAATAATAATAATTAAAATCCACACAATTTGAAATGAAACTATGAGTTTTGAAATCGGGGTCAGATCGAAATTTTTATATGTTCTTCTTACCCCGTCAAATTTTTATGGGTGAAGATGGAAAGTTGTAATAACTCCTAAAATACGTTATAAAAACATATTTAGGTGTAATAACACGACTAAAAATTCAAAATAATGAGCAGGTATTCCAATAAAACACTCGTACCTACCTCATAAGTGAAGTTATGGAACTCGGGGGAAGATAAAAAAACTCGATTTAACTTCGTAAAAGTCACGACTCGGGTATTTAAGTTTTTAACACAACCAATCACTCGAAATGGCAAACGCTGAATGAGAAAGTTTGGCGTAACAAAATGGCGATTCTAATAATGTTGCTATCACTGCAAAATCTGCACTAAATCTGGAGTTATGGATGACATTTTGTGTTACCCCTTTTTTCATCTTGCCCCCACTGACCTTAATGTATGATACTTCCTTAATCACATCACAACATTCTGTTAACATCAGAATTGTTGATATATAATAATGAAAGGTCAACTGGAAAGGACTTCTTACTATGGGTAGGTTAAATTCTTCTATTGGATAAAATTCAACTTTATATGCAAAGAAAAGCTTTGCAACTGAAATAACTGCTGCAATGACCACAAAAAGTCTTTCGATCGATAATAATCGTTACTCAGACTCAGCATTCATGAATTTTACCAACGAATCTTGGGTTTTACCAATACAGTAAGAAGCATTTACTATGATGTAAATAAAAACAAGCATTAGAAAGGGAAAGTAAGTAAAATTCGCTGCGATGACCGTAATAAGCAGGAAACAGATCACTCAGCCACACGTTAGGCAATCTAATCCATCAACGATGCAATATTTTCCAAGTGCACAGAATTAACCTACTTGTGCCTCTTGACACTGGGTATTTTCCTAATTACCTAACACAAATGAAAGCACACAATTCCTTCAAAATGTTGTAATTTTTTCACTTGTCCTTTAACGCTCTGTTTAAGTTTGGAAAGGATTACACATTAGCTATCTAGTGTACTCAATATCAGAAACGTTTTCAAAATACCGCGAAATATCTCATTAAATTTTATTATAATTTCTACATTTGGGTTTCATTGCGATGCCATAATACGGCTAATTAGAATGCTTAGGAAACGTCAGTAATAAATCTAGGCGTATCCAAAACATACTGACCAAGAAGTTTTGATAAACATTTTGTGTTACTCAGAATTTTTACACCAATCCCAACTTTCCTTTATTCAAATGCTATGCGTCCATTTTCATCACCTACATAAGCATCAACCATTTTAAGAAGCCATATCCTTACCTTTCGTCCCAAACCTCTGTTACCTTCACGATCATGCCAAATTAGTTCACCTTTTTTGATCACCCTACATACTCCTTCTTCTAAAATAAAACTACAGTAGTTAAATATCTAGGTGGCGGTGCAATGAGCGCGCTCGTGGCTGGACTCAGACGCGCAGGCTCCGCCCATTCCCTCTCAGCGCCGAAGACAAACGCCTCTTCCAGGTCCTTACCACCATCACCCAGTCACACGCCCAGGTACGTTAAAATCACCTTTAAACCGTTTACTTATAGACCACATTTGCTGGTCACATCAGCAAGATAGACACTATTGCACCTACATCTGTTTTTCACTTTCAAGGTTTTAAAAACAAATGACATCTTTAAGTTTTGCTTTTGCGAAATTAAATAAAAAATCCCATCTACCACCAGGATTTCAACAAAATTTTCTTAACACAAGATTATTGGTCTTTGGCGGGCTCGAATAATAAGTGCAATACTTTGTTTTTATTAGTTCGCACATCATTATGTCCTTCAACGTTTGAAGACACACAAGGTATTTCACTGATACTATGTTTCTCTCCTTCACTCCTACTGTTATTGTTGTCCAGTGCCCTTCCCCTTTCTATTTTCTTGAATGTTTCTACACCAAATTTTCTTCAAGACTTACTTACTCGTACATATTGCTCCGTTAATTCACTATTGATTAACTGCGGAAATCAATATTCTGTCTATCTCTGGATTTGCTTACTACTGATAGAATTTTGACATTAGCGCCATACAAGTAATGTCAAATTCCTATCTCTAGTAAGCAAATCCAGAGTTAGATAGGTTATTGGGAACGGCCAGGGGCGTATTTAAAGATTGCGCGCCCCGGGCTCCTGTAGCTCTCCGCCCCATCAAGGAAGAAAAAATTTACAGATTTCATATTTTACATTATTTTTCTGCGGACAACATTTTTTTTTAAATTCGTTTATTACATCATCGTAGTCAATTGTATTTGTTAAACCGGCTTCGGTGTTCAAAATTATCAAATTGATCAGCCCTTCTTTGATAAGACGCGTGTTAAATAGTTTTTAGGGTTTCGTAGTCAACTAGGAACGCTTTATTCAAAAGAAAAAAATATATAAAAGACGCGAGCGCGAATTTTTTTGTTAGTTAGAGTCTCAAGGTAGACAGACACCGAGAAAAAACTTGAAGATTCTGATAAAGTGCGAGTGAAGCGAGCCCGTAATTTTTTTGATTTAGA
>NWSH02000519.1:4507133-4543745 GCA_002382865.2 Heliothis virescens
CTAAATTACGTTATAAAAACATTTTTAAGTGTAATAACACGACTAAAAATTCAAAATAATGAAGCAGGTATTCCAATAAACACTCGTAACCTACCTCATAAGTGAAGTTAATGGGAACTCGGGAGGAAGATAAAAAAACTGATTTAAACTTCATAAAAGTCACAACTCGGGTATTTAAGTTTTTAACACAACCAACACTCGAAATGGCAAACGCTGAATGAAGAAAGTTTGGCGTAACAAAATGGCGATTCTAATAATGTTGCTATACTGCAAAATCTGCACTAAATCTGGAGTTATGGATGACATTTTGTGTACCCCTTTTTTCATCTTGCCCAACTACCTTAATGTATGATACTCCTTAATCACATCACAACATTCTGTTAACATCAAGAATTTGTTGATTATATAATAATGAAAGGTCAACTGGAAAAGGACTTCTTACTATGGGTAAGGTTAAATTCTTCTATTGGATAAAATTCAACTTTATATGCAAAGAAAAAGCTTTGCACTGAATAATACTGCTGCGATATGAGTACAAAGTCTTTCGAGTCGATAAATAATCATTAGGATGCGTGACTGCAGACTCCTATGTACATTCGACTGGATTTCAACGTAATCTTGGGTTTTAACCAATACAGTAAGAAGCATTTACTATGATGTAAATAAGAAACAAGCATTAGAAAGGGAAAGTAAGTAAATTCGCTGCGAATACCGTAAATAAGCCAGGAAACAGAATCACTCAGCCAACACGTTAGGTGCGGCCAATTCCCCGTAAATCCAAGTCAAGCGATGTAAGTATTTTCCAGAGTGCACAGTAATTTAGACCTATCTTGTCTGCCTCTTGACACTGGTATTTTCCTAAATTACCCTAAACAACATGAAAGCACACAATTCCTTCAAAATGTTGTTAATTTTTTCACGTTGTCCCTTTTAAACGCTCTGTTTTAAGTTTTGGAAAGGATTACACATTAAGCTATCAGTGTACTCAATATCGGAGAAACGTTTTCAAACCTACCGCGAAATATCTCATTAAATTTATATTATATTTCTACATTTGGGTTTCATTGCGATGGCCATAATACGGCTAATTAGAATGCTTAGGAAAACGTCAGTAATAAATCTAGGCGTATCCAAAAACATACTTGACCAAGAAGTTTTGAATAAACATTTTGTGTTACTCAGAATTTTTACAACCAATCCCAACTTTCCTTTATTCAAATGCTATGCGCGTCCATTTTCATCACTACATAAGCATCAACCATTTTAAGAAGCCATATCCTTACCTTCGTCCAAACCTTGTTACCTTCACGATCATGCAAATTAGTTCACCTTTTTTGATCCACCTACATACTCCTTCTTCTAAAATAAAACTACAGTAGTTAAATATCTAGGTGGCGGTGCAATGAGCGCGGCTCGTGGGCTGGACTCAGACGCGCAGGCTCCGCCATTCCCTCTCAGCGCCGAAGACAAACGCCTCTTCCACAGGTCCTTACCACCATCACCCAGTCACACGCCCAGGTACGTTAAAATCACCTTTTAAACCGTTTACTTATAGACCACATTTGCTGGTCACATCAGCAAGATAGACACTATTGCACCTACATCTGTTTTTCACTTTAAAGGTTTAAAAAACAAATGACAATCTTTAAGTTTTTGCTTTTTGCGAAAATTAAATAAAAAAATCCCATCTACCACCAGGATTTCAACAAAATTTTCTTAACACAAGATTATTGGTCTTTGGGCGGGCTCGAATAATAAGTGCAATACTTTGTTTTTATTAGTTCGCACATCATTATGTCCTTCAACGTTTGAAGACACACAAGGTATTTCACTGATACTATGTTTCTCTCCTTACATCCCTACTGTTATTTGTTGTCCAGTGCCCTTCCCCTTTCTATTTTCTTGAATGTTTCTACACAAATTTTCTTCAAGACCTTACTATACTCGTACATATTGCTCCGTTAATTCACTATTGATTAACTGCGGAAATCAATATTCTGTCTATCTCTGGATGCTTACTACTGATAGAATTTTGACATTAGCGCCATAACAAGTAATGTCATTCCTATCTCTATAAGCAAATCCAGAGTTAGATAGGTTATTGGGAACGGCCAGGGGCGTATTTAAAGATGCGCGCCCCGGGCTCCTGTAACTCTCCGCCCCCATCAAGAAGAAAAAATTTACAAGATTTCATATTTTACATTATTTTTCTGCGGACAACATTTTTTTTAAAATTCGTTTATTACATCATCGTAGTCAATTGTATTGTTAAACCGGCTTCGGTGTTCAAATTATCAAATTGATCAGCCCTTCTTTGATAAGACGCGATGTTAAATAGTTTTTTAAGGTTTCGTAGTCAACTAGGAACGCTTATTCAAAAAGAAAAAAATATATAAAAGACGCGAGCGCGATTTTTTTGTTAGTTTTAGAGTCTCAAGGTAGACAGACACCGAGAAAAAACTTGAAGATTTGATAAAGATGCGAGTGAAGCGAGCCCGTAATTTTTTTGATTAGAAGACTAAAAGGTAAACAAAGAAAAAAGAAGTTGGAAGATTGAAAAGGCGCGAGCGCAAGCGAGCGCGAATTTTTTTCGTTTGAAGAGACAAAATTATACCAACGTAATTTTATTATTTTTTTATGAAACTATGCCGCCCCTAAAAAATGCCCAATTCGCCTTCCTCTGACTCCCACCACGCTACACGCTGCGCCACTAATCTCATAATGTCTAAATATCAACGTGCCTAAGCAGTGGCGGCGCTAGACCAAATATGCACGTCGGCAACATCAAGTTTGCGACGCCCTAGGGCCTCGCCAGCTTTTGTGCCGGGTGGGTATATACAGTGTTGGTCAAGTAACAATTCATAATTTTATTGGATAATGTATAGTTTATGAAGCCAAGAAATATTAAGGAAAGAAAAAGCTTTTAAAAAAATAAGAATGCGCGAGCGAAGCAAGCGCGAAATATTTTATTAGCCTGACGTGTAAACTATCTAAAATCGAAAAGAAAAGGGCGCGAGCGGAGCGAGTGCTATTTGTTGAAAGCTGAAGTTGCAGTTTTGGTTAATTTGTGGAGGCATGAAGCGTGGAGGAACAGACTAAAAGCAATATGAATGCGCGAGCGAAGCGAGCGCGAAAATTTTGATCAGTTCGAGGATGAAACATGATTGGCGAAACGAAAATAAATACGTAACAAATTTTTCTGCGACGCTCCCTCAGGTGCGAGGGCGGCGGCGCGGGCGGTCGCCGACGTCGCCGACGCCTAAGGCGCTAGGCACTTGCACGAAGCGATCGGGGCTTCAGACATAAAAAAACCGAGGCGGAAAAAAAATGACGGATTTAACCGGTTCAGGAAAGGACAGGGGGCAATTGAATTTCGAATTTCTTGAGACATGAAATCCACGCACAACACAAAGGGCGGCTTTCATACTTTAATAGAATTTCAAATTTCTTCAGACACGAAATCAACATGTGCAAAAGGTGGCTCAAGGATGTTCTGGTTTTACGATTTAAAATATTTTTTCAGACGTCCAAAACCAAGCCACGACGGGCGCCCTGCCGGCCGCCCCTCGTGGCCTGCCGCCCCGGGCTATAGCCCTTCTAGCCTAAGGGTAAATACACCCCTGGGAACGGCCGTTAGTAATACAACATCTCCTAAGATGCTTTATTGTTAGAATTTCAAATAACTGATCACGTTTTAAATAAAAAGTCGATAAACAGCCACAGGTTAAGCAATCATAAAAAAATAAAACAATTTAATCCAATTAATCTATTATGATGTGTGCAGTTAAAGACATAGTTACGTCACAATAACTAGGAAGACAATTATCTATATCTCTTTCAATAGAATGTTGCCTTGCTGTCGGCCCTGTGAACCGATATGGGAATCTAGCGTTTGTTTTAAATTAATGGTATAATCATATTGCTTTTTATTAAGCGTCTAAAACGAATAGATTCACGTCGAATTTCTGACAGACTGCAACTGCCCTGCACTCTCGTCAAGTGTGCTTGGTTTTCTTGCAAATATTAAAGCCACATTATTTAAACAAATTTTATTTAAAAATTAATTGACATTATTTAAGTTGTTAATCAAACTGTTCCAAATTCCTTGTGTGTGATGTGTCTCTTTACCATTTGTAGTTTTGCCCCTGTTTTCGTGTGATATATCTTTGTGGTCGTATTCCCTTTCAACTCCCTACTTTTGATACTAATGTAATTGCTAGTAGGTAGTATGTAGGTAATTTACAGGTAGCATTACACAGACAACAGAATTTCCTTTAGATGATACCTTTGAAGATTAATTGACTAGTCTACTTCTTTCATAAGAACATCTAATTCCCATTCTTCTGCAAAACCTGCGAACACTGCCATAGAAGAAAAACCTACACTGCTGTCAACCTACAATCAGCTCTATCATCTAGAGTAACATCCACGCTGATAGCTTGAACGTGCTCCACTCAGCCTATCCTCATTTCCAATTCTTCTGACACAAAGTGGTTAAAGAACGAAAGAGCTGACTTTGTTGACGAGCAGCCCGTGTGACGTAAAGGAAGCAGTCGCTGGAGTCGGGCAACCCGTTCGGCGCGTGCGGCGCGACGTGGCTGGCGAAGGGCGGCGTGAGCGCAATGCTGGCGCCGGCGCTGCGCAGCGCTCTGCCGCCGGACGTGCTGCTCGCGGCCGCGCGGGACTCCGCGCCTGAGCTCGCCAGCAGGCTCACCGCGCAACAGATACATGAGATGGTAAGAGTCATTATCATCAGCCATGCCTATTCGATATTAGTCTTCTACTAATTATATGTAGACCTTGTCTTTGTGTACGAAATCGTCCGGTCTTTAGCTTGAATATGAGCAGGCCATTTGCAAATATTTTGCTAAATGAAGATTTTTTTAAAGAATATTTCGAGGATCTGTCACAAAATGCGAAAGTACCTAAGCCATAACTGCATTTACAGTAGGTTCAACTTAATTTTGTATATAGTCTAATGTGTCTACCTAAATCGTGACTGCACGGAGGAAAAGTGCTAACTAAGCAATAGTTAGCAAGCTTAGCTTTTAAAATAGATCTTCATGTCGTTCCAGAAGAACTCCAATACCCCCTCTAAAATCTTTTACACACGAAAATGGATGACTACCGTGAAGGTATCAATGTCTCTTTCAAAAGAGTCAAATCGCATAATTATATTTCTCACATATCAACAGGTAATCTAAAACATGTTAATCTTGTTTCCAGTTACTAGCCGTACGAGAAGAATTATCAGCCGAAGACGCAAGCAGCGCGGGCGACGGGTCCGGCGGCGAGGTCCGCGCATGCGCACTGACCGCGCTCATGCTGCACTGCTGTGCGGCGGCGCAGCTCGCGCAGCAGCGAACCGATGCGCCTACTTGATGATATTACATTATTGTTCATTGTGAAATATGTTGTTTTATTTCAAAATAGAGTTGTCCTCAAAATAGGTCCTCATATTTATGTTTCTACATGGGAAAGCTCGAGTAGTTCCATAGTTCCTTATGCAGTCAGGACTTGGAGGCACAGTTGACTACCTACTTGATTATGAGCGACTGGTACCCCAATATTTAATCTGCGGTCAACATTTAATCTGCGGTCTGAGAGAACTCCTACTTCCAATGCTAGCCTTTCAAGTTTCCTTCTGCAACATTCTGCTTCGATACGAAATTATCCTCGGGTCAGCCACACAAGAGCATAACATAAGGACATAGTAACTTTAGTAGATAGTAACTTAGGGTAATTTATAATACTAAAGGACCAGTCTAATATATTATGGCGCCATGACGTCTGTTGGACAAATCTGGCAGACATATTTTGACTGTAATTTGTTTCTGATTGACGATGAAGAATGACGTCAAAGTTTTGGCAAATGACTTGTTAAAATGTTGCCCTATTCCTGACAATTTCCCCTTCATCTTCATCACACTTTGCTCCATTGCCAAGAAGAAAGTAGGTATAATCCATTCCTACTTTTAATATAAAATAATACAGGGAAGTGACAAATCTAATCTCGAATAAACATTGTTTACGTTTAACTGACCTTGACAATACAATTCGTGGTGTATAAAAAGCGATGTCAATTAAACCTAGTGAAACAGCTACATTAGTTCTATTTTCGAACGGATTGTACTCTAAACAAGACTTTACTACGCACTGTACACGCAATCAAAACACGAGCGTACTTTTTACGACTACTTATTAGTAAACAAAGTTTATCCTACCACGCAATTTTTGAAGGAAACTTTTCAGAATTTGATAGCTGCACGCGTCTAATCAATGCGGCATTAATAAACGGCCCGGATGTTTCTAATTGTCAATAATTCTAAATCCAACCAGTATGACGTATAGGTAAGCTGCAATTTAGTTCTAGAAGGGCAAACAATTTTATTTGAAACTTTGTATGTACTCAAATCCCCGGTTTTGCAAAGCAGGAATCCTGAGAGAGTGTTGCACTCCGAAATAAAATCACTTATTGAAAAAATTACACGTTGGAAATTCTGTTGTTATTTTTACAAAGAAAAAGACTCATTTATAGGCTTCTAACATAATTATTTTTCATAAAAGAACCAAAAGAACAGAAACAGTCCAATTAAATCTAGCTCCTGGAGCAATCCTATTTTGATGTTAGCTAATAAACAAAAGAAAATCAATAAACTGGTTCAAGCACATCAATAACAAAGTGAAAGTCATTGACCATTTGATCCTTATTGCGTGCACATAAGATTCCTTTCTGCGTGTAAGGACGAAGGGATCAAAGAACGCATGTACTGCGTCGAATGCTCTACCGAACAGAGAACTGGCTTCTGTCCAGCTTTTCCTGAAATAGCACAAAGGATCGACCTCAACTTTTGCTTGTGAAAAAAACTTCTGCGAAATGTCAGCGGACGGCCGTCGGTGGAAAATTTTGTGCGTCACCCAAGCGTGCGTGTGCGACGGATCATCTAGATAAGTGGTTAATGTACTGGCGATGTTGAGAAACTAATTGAAGTGAGCCATTGCTAAGATTTTTGATAAGATATAACAAGATAATCGTTTCATGAAGAACAATAAGTAACCACCCAACTCCCTAAAAAAATCCGCTGATTGCGACATCTAAAATGACCCGAGTTAACATATGACTACACGGGTATTAAATTGATAAGCTTGTGATAAGCCTAGTCTACCGATCTATCCTGGGATGCAAAGAATGATAGAAAAATACCAGTGTCAGGTGCCTGTCATCACGTGAACGATTTAGATGTTGCATCTGCGAAAATTCTGCATTTTCTGGCGCACTGTGCCCCTAACAACACTACGCGCATACCTATACCTATCTACTTCGATACAAACTGATCATAAATAGGTATGCTAGTAGCTAAGTACTTGTAATTAATTATTTTATTGCTACGCTGGTTTTGAGCATATACCCAAAACTTTAATGACAGTATTTAATTCAGATGATCTTTCTTAGAAATTGTGAACAGGAGCATTATTCTGTTTAATGTAACAAATAGTTTAGAGGTGGGGTGGAAGGCATCAATTTGGTTTTCAGGCAAATTATGGCCGACAGGTGTATCTCAAACTGAAACTGCCTGTATCAATACCGATCATTTTCAGAAATCACAAAATGATGATCCATGTGTTTTAGTACCTAGTTAATTAGTTTCAGCTGCACCTCTACACTAAGCAAAACGTGCGTCATCTTGTTTGTTTGTACATCCGTCATAAGCCATTTTCGGCTCATGAAAAACCATTATATTAAAGCTTTGTTCTGTGTAAAACAGGGCAGCGACAAAATTCATACATCGCTGATAAACATGAAACTTTCCATGTTTACAATGCACAGTTGATTAATTTATTCCTCAGCAAATGAAACGCAAAAGCTTGTAAAAGTGGGCCACATTGAGAAAATAGTCGTAAAGTAGACACGAGGTCGCCTCGTGTAGGAAATACAAAACATAACTGATAGATTTATTACATAACAAATAAATTATATCTTGAAATTATTTCTAAAATTTAATATAAAATAAAAATGGCATTGACCTCAAAAATAAATTATGGTTTCGTGAAACAAAGAAGCTACTTTTGGCTTACATTTTTCAGAATTTGTTGCACCTGAATGAGATCAACAACATTGAGTTTCAAAATCGTTCTTGTAAGTACTTGTGATTACCAATAATACCCACCATAAGATGGTGCAAATTTTAATAGGGTCGCAAAATGGACTAATTGCAATAGCTATTTTAAAATAATCCTGATTGTCATAAAAGTTTCGCTGCTTCGAGAAATTAAATTAGTAATTAAGTACCGAAAGTTTGTTTATTTTCCTAAAATAAATACCTAGTCTAGTAGGTACAAATATTAATCCGAGCTGTCGGGAATATAGTTTTTGGCAGCAGCTCAAGGTCAGTGCTGGCGAAAATCTACGACTCTCTTTGGCCGAAACTTCAAGACGGTGCGTTGAACGGACGACAATATGGACGTCAAGTTTTTAATTGACGCAATTATTTGCACGTATGAATACATGAAACACTTTTCTAAGGTGCCTGCCTACGTTCGTTTCGGTCCTTGAACTTGAAGATTATTTTGATCTGACAACAATCTATCATAACATTCTTAACTCAGAAGAAACGGAAAATGTTTGTTGTTTTTACGAAATAGTCACCTAATTCATAGGTCGGTAGGTGTACCTACCTACCTACTTACTTCCACAATATTGTTTAGCTCACGTTTTTTACGGAAATATCTTAAAGGTCTTGAACGAAGCGTTACTACATAATTAATCGAAGTTATAACACTTTCTTATGGATTTCTTCAATCACGATCGGTGACGACAAAGTGAGCCAAGGCCAATCATTATGAAAATTATAAGAGGCAATATTTATATATTTTGGTTAAATCATGTTACAAGTCAACTGAATATGCAATATTATTTTTAAATTCTTGCTTTTAATCTAAAATGATGTAATTCTAGGAAATCTATTGAATAACATGCTCATGATTCAAAATAAAACCGTTTTAATTCATCGGTAATCAAGTTTGCGCATCGAACGCGTCCGCAATAAATTGCAACATGTAACACATTGATGGCCCGTTGTGAATTAGGCTGGAAAATCATGTTCGACCGTCAGCCCAGCCTTTCACATTGAGCTGATCAACGACATGCATTCAAACTCCGATTATTCCCACAAACAATGCAATCAGATAACGGACTCAGTAATCACAATGCTCTTATTGAAGACGTGACAATGCGCTCCTCTGAAAACGAGATCGCAGGATTGTTTATCCAAGCGGAAAACAGATATTCCTTTGTGATCCAGGTCAAAACCCTTGACAGATTTTCATACATCTCCTGTAGATATAATATTTTCCTAAAGCTTCCGCCAGCAGCCAACTTGCGTCAACTGCGCAGCAGACAGTGCGAGCGGGATAGACATTTGTTGTTATTGCGCTCTCATTCCCGCACCACGCTTCTTTGTTTTGGCAACGATATAAAGGCAGGCTGCGGACGCGGCGCTCGAATTTTACCAGAGTGCTACCGTGGACCCAGGCGCATCGCGTTTCGCTGCGGTGGTAGATGATTCGTGATTCTTTCAGCTTGTGAAAGACTTTCATAGTCGTGACCTAGCAGTGACTAACTTAACTAAGGAATTGTGCAGTGACTGTTTATAATCAAGTGCAGTGATGAGGCCCCCTGCGGAATACGATGGAGGAGCGAGGATGCCCAGCGAGGCGGAGGAAGGTGACCCTCGGGCAAGGCCCATGATGATCTGTGCGAGACTGGCCGGACGCGCCATCATCAGAGTTGTGGGACGTTGTGAAGATGCACAGGAGAATAGTCAATTAGGTGCGTACTAATAAAAATATCACATGACACATGAATCTTAATACGAGCCATTGTCGCTAAACTAATAACAATGATTGCGAATGAATAAAAACAAGCAAGAACATTGAGATAAAAAACATAAACAATAAAAACATTACGCAGTTCCTACTTGAGCCACCATAAATCCTGCATGAATAAAATATTAGCGACATTGAGATAAGTATAACTAAACAGCTAGTCCGCGAATTAAACGATTCCTACATAAAAACATGTAACAAAAGAACGAGTCCGTCGAACTAATCCAAAAACCTAAATATTTGAGCATTCTAGCTTCCTCATTAGCTTCATTATTTATTCGCAAACCATCTTGATATGTTATCGTTTTGCGAAGGTACGATAATGGTATAGTGCCTTTTGATAATTAGATCGTCTATCATTAATTACGGTCAAGCTAAGCGTGAATTAATGGATAAAGATGACCTCCATTACGAGTGGGTGGGTGTTTACTAACATCGTTGCTACGGCTGTGAGAATTAGTCAATGAATTGATGAAGTGAGGCCGTGACATATAATTGGGGTGACCCAGTGAGCTGTGGCTAAGTGTTAAGTGTGCTAAGTTATCTTTGAATATAAAGTTAACAAGTGAATTATATAACTTATTTGTTAAGAAAGGAATAAGATTAGGATCGAATAATATAACTGGCATAAGATTAAAGTGAAAATTAACTGCACTGAACATAATGTTTTCCGATATCGGATTTTACATATACTCCAACAATTTTCGTCTTCCAGTCATAGAATTAAAATAGAAATATTCTAGTCTAATATCAAACGCAATTACAAATACATAGATAAGTCCATAGGTAGATACTTAACAATAAACAACCTTTTGTTTTTATTGAGTTTATCGTTATCTATTCAGCAATCTTTTGCGCGTTGAAGATGGTTTAGAAAACGGACGTTGATAATACTAGTCACTTATATTAAGATCCTTCTTTGAGCATTACTAATTATGAGTATTAATAAAATATGAGCTAAGTAAGTATCTAAGTATATAACACTGACTGTTTCCCCGCGTCCCGGGGAAACATTTTCCAGTACCCGGATAAAATCTAGCCTTTTTTACTCGGGTATAGTGTAGCTTTCCAACTGAAAGTATTTTTCAAATCGGTTCATAAGTTTCGGAGCTTTTATGGTACAAACAAACGGACAAAAAATATTTCCTCTTTATAATATTAGTAAAGATTAAAGTTATATTAAACAATAATTGTAGAAACTGAAATGTAAAGGCCAAACGCAATTTCAAAAGTGAATCTGTAATCGCAGTAAAGTTCAATGAAATACTTAGTTCCGTATTCAAATTATGCTCACTCATCTGTATTTCACATAATGTAGTGACTAATTATATCAGCTGTTTATCGATAAGATAACAAATAACAACATAATGTGTCATGAAATTAATAAACAACAATAAAATAATATTTCTGAAATTGAATAACATGTAAAATCTTTAAGGGAAAGTAAAATATTTTTTAATCAATTAAATTGATCACACACACACGATTGAAACTTGTAAAAAGTATCTTCTGTAGACAATCGATATCGCATAGGTAACAATCGATATAATTGTCATAGTTCTTACGTCGATTTCTCTTACGTTATCTAATATACGTAACACCTACAAATAGAATGTCGACTTCGACACTGTAGCTACTTCGAATGATATTGTTCTAATTGATATCTACATAATTAGGTCAGGTACTAAGTACATAAATAAGTAATATACATATCTAATGTTTTATACTTGCGGTAGGTACACCCCCGTCCTGTGGGAATTACTCCGCGCACCTGGATAAAAAGTAGCCTAAATTTTATTTCAAATTGGACCAGTAGGTTGAGATTAGCGCGTTCAACCAACCAAACAAACGAACAAACTTCTCAGCTTTATAATATTAGTAGGTATAGATTCGTATACTTATCTACCTACTTAGATGTCAGATTGCAAAATTTTGCTAACAAGTAATTAAAAACCCAATTAAGATTTTTCCTCGTCTTCAAATAAATAGGTTACCTATTGGTCTTTACAATTTGACCCACATGCTGAAGACCCTACAAAACAATTGCTTACATTTCTGCGTGATTTTTTTTACTTCTCATTTAAAAATAATAAACACTTTCATTCATGCGTGCATGGTATTTTATAGCTTATTATTGCTCTCATAAACATTACTATGAGAACGTTATTCTTGTATTATATCTATTGTCCTAAAATAAAACCATTTTAAAACGAACACATAATAAGATAGATGTCGCTAAAGATTGCCACATAATTTCCATCAAATTACAGCATTAACATATTTCTTATTCATAGCAGCTAATAATGTAACTGTTATATGAATAAATAAATGCGGAATATTTCATATGAATTACCAATCTTGTTATCTAATGCATAAGAAACGTCACTTTTAACTTTTGTACTTTGCCGCTAATGATCTTGAATATAATGGCCTAATCACCGTCACAATAACTATTTATCCATAATAGCCCGTGCATAAAGCCCTAAACCACTTCTTTCCCCTTCACACGTAACAGCTCTCTACTACTAAGTACTACCGCAACTTTTTGTCACACTGTTACGTTCAATCTAACGCTTATCTTCTCTCGAGGATACCGCAAGAGACCGACTAACGACCCATTCATCATAACACGCACAAAACCCAACCTTATCCAATAGCACATAGAGTAGCAAATGCTTAAACTATCTCGAATGAATAATTACGCGAAATATGCCCGTTTACGCAACTATGTTCAAATGAGTGTTCTGTTGCATTTGACTTTCGTAAACGAAGATATCGTGTAAAAAATTGTGAAACTAAGCGAGGCCAGCCCCAGTTGGAACACTGGCTTTGTTACACGGATTCATTTCATGTAGTTAATTAATTCCTTGTGACTATCTACACAATCAAGTTTTTGTAACTGCATCATACTTGGTTAAAATGTTGTTAAATAGCGAAAGAAACCAAAGTTTAATTCAGTAAATTTTATGTTTTGTTATTTAGGTACCTACTGAAAATCCTCAGGAAGTTCTGCCATTTGGGAAAACACCTAAAAAATGACTACGTCTCTGGCTACCGTACAAAGTCGTAATAGCTAATATTAGTGAGTTATTTTGGAGAAGTGAAATCTTTTGCGCAGTACATAGTCATGTGCGAACGTCCCAAACAAGAACGCGGATTACAATTTACTTTTGCGTGTCTTTAATTATAATCTATTGTCGGTGTTGATGTTATTAATGCTAGTTATAAACACTTAATACATGCTGAACTACCTTCTAGCACTTAATTTCAACAGTTCAGTTATAATTCTACAATTAGTTACGCATTATGGGCAGGACCTTGCGCTATAACGTTAGCAACACGTTAGTTGACCCGTAAATGTTTCCAAGATCTATAATATGAAACCATATTTTATATTTTTTCTTTATCAATCCCCATATCGGCTTACGGTACGGAAAACGTTCTGACACAAACAAAGAACGCGCAAATGCGGAAGACCCGCACATGTAACAATTCCGCGCCATAGACGTCGGCGCCATTCGCGTGTGATCGATTTAGAACATCTCACATGCGCGTGCGTTTGATTTACAAACTCGAACGGGTTGCACTCGCTAGTTGAACACATGTTGGCCTTAGCTGACCAATTTATTCCATATAGAGTAACACCGCCTGGTAGAGAGGTCACTGCTCGTTATTACACTTCCTTGTAGCGACGTGATTCACTCGTTGCTGATTATGACAACAAGAAGTTTCTATATAATGTGTCTATAATGAAGCCGCAAGAAAAAATGTAATTTGCAGGTCTTTGTTTGCTGGCGTGAAATAATGAAATTCTGACCTATTTATAAACTTATTCCTAGACTACTTCATATTATAATTTTGAGAAAGAAAATATTTTAAGATGCAGATTATGAGCCTAATAAAACGGTCAAAGTAGACGCAAACGGCCTCAATTTGCTAAATATGTTTGTTTTAACTGTGAACTACTAAGATAATAATATTTTGAAAACATTGTCAAACTACGACAATTCCGGATAGGCTGAATTCGAGTATTGGCAATTTTTTATCCGCGTCGTGAATGGCGCGATTTAGTCACAGTAAGCAGCACTGTAGTGAAAAAAACATTTCGTTGCGATAAACTTTTTATACGATCAACGAATTACTTACTACTTGCGCAATATCCAAAAGGTGTCATTATAATAATAAAAAAGAATCATCCAAATTGAGAAAGTCCTCCTTAAATCGGTTAACAAATTTCTAACATACATCGAGAATATCTGTAGAATCGAATCCAGTTCCAGCCAGCTGATTGTCAAAATATGTAAACGTCAACGTAAGAAATGTCAAAACAAAAGGAAAGCCGAGAAAGTCCAACAAAAATAAATCAAAATAATTAAATTATGCCGCGTAACCAACAGTAATTAGTCAATGGTTGATTAAAATCTAAAACTCATTCAACGCTTACTTTCAAACAGTATAATTTTCATTTATTTATTAATAGATAGCCACGCGCATAACGTGTGAACTTCGCAATAATTTATAGATTTAAAAATAGCTTTAGGAACTATCGCTGTGCGCGGGTTCCCGTTCCTAGTTAGCTGCAGCTACCGTTACTAGTTAATTCTGTGAAGTGCGTTCAATTCTTTTGCGATGGCTTTAGCTGTAACTCGAGTGGTGTTAAAATGCGAGGACGCTCAAAAAACTCAAGTACTAGGTATGATTAGCAGTTATTACACACAAGGCTAATTGGAATCAGAAACACATGTTACATGACGTAACTGCTGATGATTTCTGCTCTAATAAACAATTTGCAATGTGTCCTAAAAATGCTTATACAATTTATGCCATAAATTATTTTTTCTCCACCTGCCAATTGAGTGTGTTTCGTTGCTTTGATTAAATAGAGGCCTATACTATTGAGTGCTATTGGATCAAATTTCTATATTTATAGACTATAAATATTTTCTTTGTGGATGTCCCGGTATTTCATAGTTTGTGTTTTAACATCATACAATTGAAATTGCTTGCAATATTTACTAGTAATACTTATTAGGAGTCTGAACTAGATTCAAGTTTATCGTCCATGACTAGCTTAGCTTCAGACTGAGTCATAAGGCAAAAAATTTCATCACTTAGCTATTGAGACGGGAATTAGTCATTAGCATCTTTTACATTGATTATTATCAATATCCTATAATTATATCTTTGAATACCTGTATATATAGATAACTGATTGTGTTACAATAAATATGCCTTTGGAAGATTACTCATATTTCATTGACTGATAAGAATTTAACACAAGCATATCTAGTGTTGAGCATTAATCAACACTCAACACTTGATTAATGCTCAATCCTTCTCCATGTGAGAGAAGCCCTGTGGCCTGCTGGGCAGTGGGACGATAAAAAGGCTATTAAAAAAAAAAATATCTAGTGTTACTTTAACCAGTTGTGCACGGCAGTGCAGGGCCAAGTTCTAAAAGTTTTTTTTTTTTTCAGATTTATCAGAATGCCAACTGATGCAAGTACCTGATGCTGTATACCACCTGATGCGACACACAGAGCTCAAGAGTTGTGATCTCAGCGGAAATGTTATTACTAAGATACCTCCTAAGTTTGCAGTCAAGTTTAGTTTAATTACAGGTTAGTTTCTTTTATACAATTATATTTTATTTCAGCTCACACAACTTATTTGAAAACTTACCTCCTACAAATATGTAACAAGATCTTTGCTGAAAATATTAATAACTTCTTTTGCACAATAACAAAAAAGTTTAAAAGCAACTTAATTAATTTCAGATTTAAACCTGTCCAACAACCAAATGGCGAAGCTCCCAGACGAGCTGTGCACACTAGCCTGCCTGGAGCGGCTGGACATCTCGCACAACACATTTGTGGCACTGCCCCACATCACCTTCCAGTGTCCTAGTCTGCACACGCTGCTCGCGCATCACAATCAGATCATTGGTACTTTGCATTTTATACTAAATCTAAAGTAAGGTAATGATTTTCCCTGACATACTTTTTGTGTGTCTTAGAATTTAAATAGTAAAGAATTTACTCTGGAACTTGGCTCAATTTTATGCTCATTACTTTTTAAAATGTATTTACAGAATTTAACATAAATGTTTTTCTCTACAGAAATCGACGTCGACAGATTAGCCAGATCCCGCGCCCTAGAGTACGTAGATCTCAGTGACAACCCCATTCCTCCGCGCACGCATGACGAACTAAAGCAACTGACGCGGCCCTCAGTGTCCGTCTCCGAGAGACAGAAAGAAGACTGGGAGGAAGATCTTCTAATATAGAAGAGTACACTCTTGTGAACTTATGCATTCAGGGCCAGGGGTAGATGCGGCACAGAAACGTCAGCTGGAGCGTTGGGAGGAATATAAGGGTTAATGTACATGTGACTCATCACATGCAATGGTTTACAAACTGTGGCTCTAGCATATTCATAGGGTTTGGTGCAATATTAATGTCAAAGCTTAACAACTGGTCCTAACTAAACTGTGATCTTCTCTGTGAAAAGAGGACAATATCAACATGATTTTATAGTGTATGCTATTTTTAGTAATAAATGACAAGCATTGTCGTGATTTGAGAGATTTGTTAGAGATTATTAATAAATGTTTTTAAATCTTTTGACGTGCTCAAAAGCTAGCGTACTTAATTAGACTAAATGTGATTTGGTTTGTGAAGTCCTTAAATATTAATTATATGGCTTATATTAAAAAATGAAGCAAATAAAAAATTATATATGTATAGTTGGTATATATTTTTGATACATAAGATGGTTGGATAGTATTATGTTGATTTATCTCATTGTATTGAATACTAGTCCATCATGATTAAGCTTATGAATTCCAATAGGAATGAAATTATGTTGTAATGTAAGTAATTGATAAGTACACATAAATGTATATTTGCAAGTATATGGTTGATAGTGAGTTCACTCCATGCAAAATGCTTATAATTTTTATTGGCACAATTTTATCCAAAGAATCATTGACTGATGAAATAAATCATTTTTTTTATTCTATATTGAATGCAACAACCAGGAATTTTCAAAAGTAAATAACTTAATAAGTTTTGAGATTTGTTTTGTAAGAATTAAATCAAAAATGAATAATTAAACGCATTTATGAAATGCACAAAAGAAATACATTGTTTTATTAATTTCATAAAACGTGAACACTTGTGAGTCTTTCTGGGCTTGCGAAGATTTAGAAATGATAGGGGGCCAGGGCTTAGGGTGCGGTTCCATTGAGGACAGCTGTGCCGCGATTCACCAATCACATGGCTTGAAAGAGAAGAGATGTGGATGTCAAGCCATGTGATTGGTGAACCGCGGCACAGCTCTTCTCCGCTCTGCTCCGCTCCGTCTCAATGGAACCGCACCCTTACACGGACCGCAGAGCAAGGCCGCACTATAAGTAAACCTTCATGATTTGAACTCGTCGGTCTCAACACTCCTTTTCTGAAATCCATAATTTTTAAATGTCATTACATCCATAAATATAGAAACCCTTAAAAAGATGCATGTCATTCCCTAATTGCATAATTTGTTACAAATATTATTATTGTTTTTTTTTGGAAAACAGTTAAATAAATCGTTTATAGTGCAATGGCAGGGCACGGAGTAGAGGATGATCCAAAATTAAAGGGCTGGGCCCGAATATTCAATAGCCACACAAACAGAGGACGAGCAAATGTAAGTGCTTCCGTACTTTACATATACCTACATCCTTGCAAAGAAATAATGTAAAAGTGAGTTCTTTCATTAATTATTGATTTGTTACGCTTTCGCAGCAAAACAGGTGGACCAATTGAGATTACATTTATTGCTATTAAATTTATTGCTATTAAATTTAAAATTAAAATTATAGATGCACTTAAGTACCTATAGTTAGGTTTGCGACACTGCTAAGACCTAAGACTATCAAAAAGGTTAAGTCGCTTGAGTTGTTAGGTTCTTCTTCGTATAATAATTTGCGATCCTGCCAGTAACTCGCAAATGAACGTTATCATAGACAAACAATAACCACCAATAATTATAACAAATACATAGTAAAGATTTGATACTGACAATGGTACATAATAATAATAATAATAACCCCCCTAAGGGACCACCTTGACGCGGTGGGGGGGCTTGAGGGAAGGCATGAACAATCAACATGTCTCTAAGAACTTGACGACCCTGTTACANAAGAGTACACTCTTGTGAACTTATGCATTCAGGGCCAGGGGTAGATGCGGCACAGAAACGTCAGCTGGAGCGTTGGGAGGAATATAAGGGTTAATGTACATGTGACTCATCACATGCAATGGTTTACAAACTGTGGCTCTAGCATATTCATAGGGTTTGGTGCAATATTAATGTCAAAGCTTAACAACTGGTCCTAACTAAACTGTGATCTTCTCTGTGAAAAGAGGACAATATCAACATGATTTTATAGTGTATGCTATTTTTAGTAATAAATGACAAGCATTGTCGTGATTTGAGAGATTTGTTAGAGATTATTAATAAATGTTTTTAAATCTTTTGACGTGCTCAAAAGCTAGCGTACTTAATTAGACTAAATGTGATTTGGTTTGTGAAGTCCTTAAATATTAATTATATGGCTTATATTAAAAAATGAAGCAAATAAAAAATTATATATGTATAGTTGGTATATATTTTTGATACATAAGATGGTTGGATAGTATTATGTTGATTTATCTCATTGTATTGAATACTAGTCCATCATGATTAAGCTTATGAATTCCAATAGGAATGAAATTATGTTGTAATGTAAGTAATTGATAAGTACACATAAATGTATATTTGCAAGTATATGGTTGATAGTGAGTTCACTCCATGCAAAATGCTTATAATTTTTATTGGCACAATTTTATCCAAAGAATCATTGACTGATGAAATAAATCATTTTTTTTATTCTATATTGAATGCAACAACCAGGAATTTTCAAAAGTAAATAACTTAATAAGTTTTGAGATTTGTTTTGTAAGAATTAAATCAAAAATGAATAATTAAACGCATTTATGAAATGCACAAAAGAAATACATTGTTTTATTAATTTCATAAAACGTGAACACTTGTGAGTCTTTCTGGGCTTGCGAAGATTTAGAAATGATAGGGGGCCAGGGCTTAGGGTGCGGTTCCATTGAGGACAGCTGTGCCGCGATTCACCAATCACATGGCTTGAAAGAGAAGAGATGTGGATGTCAAGCCATGTGATTGGTGAACCGCGGCACAGCTCTTCTCCGCTCTGCTCCGCTCCGTCTCAATGGAACCGCACCCTTACACGGACCGCAGAGCAAGGCCGCACTATAAGTAAACCTTCATGATTTGAACTCGTCGGTCTCAACACTCCTTTTCTGAAATCCATAATTTTTAAATGTCATTACATCCATAAATATAGAAACCCTTAAAAAGATGCATGTCATTCCCTAATTGCATAATTTGTTACAAATATTATTATTGTTTTTTTTTGGAAAACAGTTAAATAAATCGTTTATAGTGCAATGGCAGGGCACGGAGTAGAGGATGATCCAAAATTAAAGGGCTGGGCCCGAATATTCAATAGCCACACAAACAGAGGACGAGCAAATGTAAGTGCTTCCGTACTTTACATATACCTACATCCTTGCAAAGAAATAATGTAAAAGTGAGTTCTTTCATTAATTATTGATTTGTTACGCTTTCGCAGCAAAACAGGTGGACCAATTGAGATTACATTTATTGCTATTAAATTTATTGCTATTAAATTTAAAATTAAAATTATAGATGCACTTAAGTACCTATAGTTAGGTTTGCGACACTGCTAAGACCTAAGACTATCAAAAAGGTTAAGTCGCTTGAGTTGTTAGGTTCTTCTTCGTATAATAATTTGCGATCCTGCCAGTAACTCGCAAATGAACGTTATCATAGACAAACAATAACCACCAATAATTATAACAAATACATAGTAAAGATTTGATACTGACAATGGTACATAATAATAATAATAATAACCCCCCTAAGGGACCACCTTGACGCGGTGGGGGGGCTTGAGGGAAGGCATGAACAATCAACATGTCTCTAAGAACTTGACGACCCTGTTACATTATGAAAACAGGAGATACAACAAATATAAGTAAAAATAGCCTTAACATCTCGGGTTAACCCTTCCCAACCAACGGTCTCATTTCCCATTTCCTAACTCCTTGTCTTATTTCTTTTTACCTTTGCTTTAAACTCTAAATACTCTTGACTTTCCTCTTTCATTCTACGCTCTATCTAGTTTTCTTACAATTTTGTTTAACTCCATATGCAATGCGACTACGAAATAGAGTGTTACCCCAGGCGGGTACCGGAGCGAATCGCGATGGAGAATCCCGCACCAGGTCTTCTGGTCTGGTCTGCCCCTCGTATTCTGGGGGGGGCGACGTATCGCAGCTAACTGCCCAGTCTCAGACTGTTGCAGTTCAACAAGAAAATTCATCGTCATCATCTTCACCAAAATCATTATTTTCATCATTGCCATCATCACCACCTTCATACTTATTACGCTCATCAAGATCATCACCCATATCATTACAGTCAGTAGATGTTGTGGCGGAGGTCGCTCAGACCAATGACCCGCCACCCACTATGGCTGCTTCAACGACTACGCGAAAAAAATGGAGTCAAGAAATGAATGAATTCATTTGGCGTACCTACCTCATCATCACCAAATTAGAAACTGACACAAATGCATACCTAGCTTCATTACACCAACAATTTACAGATAAATTCCCAAATATGATAGTTTCGAGACAACGCATAGGAGACCAAAGAAGGGCAATAGTTAACAAAAAGCTAGTGCCATCTAATGTACTTGATAAAATTAGAGACGAAGTAAGAAATATTTTAGAATCTGAAAGTAATAGTGAAATTTTAGAGCACGTACGAACAGAAAACCTCACATATCAAACTCAAACACAAACACACACACAGTCAGAACCAAAACGTAGGATGAAATGGTCAAATATACTTAATGAAACACTAATGTTATGTTATTTTAGAGTTACCAAAATGGAGACAGATATGACAGCCTGGCGTAAAAATTTAAAAGATAGTTTCGTAGAACATAACCCTCACTTGTCACATTTATCCGAACAGCGAATATCCGATCAAAAAAGAGTTATAGTTAATAATAATATGATCTCTGAAACACGACTACAACAACTAAAAACCATAGTCGAAAGCGAATTAATCGAAACAAACACCCTTAGAAATAATGAACACCGTACACACACTGATTTATTAAACGACAATTCAGAACAACCTATAAATATACCTACACCCAATTTAGATAGAGATAATATAGAAGTATTGCAAAGTCACCAAACTGAATTAGAAGCTGAAATCAATATAATAAATAACATAAACCTAGAACATATTACACAAGAAACAGGTAGCGAAAGAAATCCTGAAATAGATACAATATTTAAAGAAGCACTTGAATACTATAAAGACACACAACCTACTGATAGAAGTTATATCCCAAAACAAAGATCATCAACAAAACTAGCAAAAATAATATCCTACATTGACAACACAATACTAAGCGAACATTTAACCACAGAAGTAGAGTTTAATCAGCTACAAACGTTAATATATTGTGCTGCATGGACAGCGGCTAAGGTCAACGGTAGTAAAATTTCACTTGCACCAGTAGAAAACGCCAACAGACACAAAACAAAATACACACCTAAATGGCAAAAGAGGTTAGAATACAAAATAGAAGTCCTCAGGGCTAAAATAGGAAGATTAACACATTTTATTCGAGGCCAAAGAAGCACGAAGCTTACGCGACAAGTAGATTTGATATTAAAACAGCACAGAATACACACATCACATGAAGAACCTAACACACAACTCACACACTTCTTAGACACTCTTAAACAGAAACTGACTGTTGTTACAAGTAGGCTCAGCAGATATAAAAAATGCACACTCCGTAAGACACAAAATCACCAGTTCCAGCACAATGAAAAACAATTTTACCGAACACTAAAAACCTCAACAACAAACCAAACGACATCAAATAGCATAACATCTACCACTAGCCCAACCGCGGAACAGCTGCAGCAGTTTTGGGCTGGTATTTGGGAAAATCCAGTAGGTTATAACACCGAGGCACAGTGGATAGGAGAAGAAGAGGCAATACATGCCAACACCGATGAAATGCAGTTTGACTGCATTGAAGTGCAAACTTTCCACGAAGTGCTTAATAGATTACACAACTGGAAAGCACCTGGGTCAGATCACATACACAACTTTTGGTACAAGAAGTTCACACGTATTCATTCACATCTTTTTAACCATATTAACAATTTTATAAAACATCCATCATCTATACCCTCATACATTACAGAGGGCATCACTTACATGTTACCCAAAGATCCTAATGATGCCACTAACCCTGCAAAATACAGACCTATTACATGTTTACAAACAATTTATAAGATAATGACAGCATGCATTACATTAATTATTTACAGACACCTAGAAACTCACAACATATTAACAGAAGAGCAGAAAGGCTGCAGAAAGTTCAGTCAAGGGTGTAAAGAACAATTGATAATAGACTCGGTAATACTTAAACAGATCCAACGTAAAAAGAAAGATTTATACACCATGTACATTGATTATAAAAAAGCATATGATTCAGTGCCACACTCTTGGTTACTTCGAGTTTTACAGATTCATAAAATACATCCACAGATCATCACTTGCTTAGGTAGTTTAATAGAAACATGGAAGACACGTTTACACCTAAACACACCCACAGGAAAAGTTGAAACCGAACTAATTAAAATCCAACGAGGCATATTCCAAGGAGACTCACTCAGTCCGTTATGGTTTTGTCTCGCATTAAACCCTCTTTCAAATAAATTAAATGCCCTGAGGCCCGGGTATCAACTTCAGTTCGAAGATGCAATCAATGATGCACAAATATTTCATCAAAATTGTAAAATAAACCATCTTTTGTACATGGATGACATCAAATTATATGCATCCTCTCCTGAAGACCTGACTGAACTAGCTAGGATTACAGAAGAATTTTCTAAAGATATATCTATGGAGTTTGGTGTAGACAAATGCAAAATTAATTCTATTAGAGCAGGAGAAACTTTTACACATTCATATGAATTACAGACTGGTGACACTATAGATTCATTAGATGAAAACGGCACGTATAAGTACCTCGGGTATTTACAGGCTAAACAAGTTCTTGACAAACAAACAAAAATTACACTCATTAAACAATTCAAACACAGATTAAAAACAATATTCAGCACTCAAATATACGCACGAAACACTATTAAAGCCGTTAACACTTATGCTATTCCCATTCTCACCTATTCCTTTGGAATCATTAACTGGAATAAAACCGACCTCAAAAACTTACAACGTATTATAAATACCACACTCACAAAATTTAGAAGACACCATCCACGTTCCTGTGTACAGAGGCTAACTCTCCCAAGGACTGAAGGTGGGCGTGGCCTCATAGATATCACAAACCTGCATAATAAACAAATCACCATTCTAAGATCATACTTCAATGCTAAAGCTACTACATCAACTCTACACAGGGCAATAGTATCAAATGACACGAAACTCACGCCATTAAATCTTGCTGACACGAATCCCCAACCCAATGAAAAACAGACTGACCGACAAACGAAAATCGCTGAATGGACCCAGAAGTCACTACACGGGAGACACCGACATGACCTTAATCAACCTAACGTCGACAAGAAAGCGTCGAACGAGTGGTTAAGGCGCGGCGAGCTCTTCCCTGAGACTGAAGGGTTCATGATGGCGATCCAGGATCAGGTGATAGAAACCCGTAATTATCAGAAACACATAATGAAAGCTTCTATTCCAACTGATATATGTAGACGATGCAATAGTTCGTCCGAGACAATCCAGCACATAACAGGAGCTTGCAAATCAATAGTCCAAACCGATTATAAACACAGACATGACCAAATAGCCAACATAATTCACCAAAAACTAGCAATTAAGTACAGATTGATCACCACACCACCAGTACCATATTATAAATACCAACCTGAAACAATTCTCGAAAACACTACTCACAAATTATACTATGATCGAGCCATACTAACAGACAGAACGACACATTATAACAGACCAGATATTACATTATTAGATAAAACAAATAGAACTGCACAAATTATCGATATAGCTGTACCAAACACCCATAACCTACAAAACACTATTGCAGAGAAACTATCCAAATATACCGACCTCAAAATAGAAATCAGCCGCATGTGGAAACTGCAAAACGCCACAATAGTTCCTATCGTATTGTCAACAACAGGGGTGATACCTAAGCAGCTTCACCAATCAATAAGAACACTAGATTTACCGCCCTACATATATCAAAGCCTACAAAAGGCTGCGATATTGAATACCTGCAGAATTGTCCGAAAGTTTCTGCAGACTGACAATGAAACTACAGTAGTTCCCTCACACACACGACCAACACACACTCCTAGAACACAACCTCAAGAGCAGACACAAAACACAAACATCTTATCATACTTTCTAGGGTAGTACTTGGCTTTGGCCCGTACTATCTTAAATAACCGGCAATTAGCCGAGTATCAAAAATGTACGAAAAAATAATAATAATAAATAATCGTAATAAGGGATAATCGTCGGTTTTGTGTCGCCATATCATTAAAGTTGTCTCAAAAGGGCTTCAGCGTGTTGGCTTCGGCCCCACGTTCGCCTTCCAAAAATCCGGGACTCTATAGTCCCGTGGTCTGGTTCGAGACATACAAAATATAATAATAATAAACTTTATTGGTCCAAAGTTACATTTAGAAATCAAGTAACACAAAAGTAGTATAGGTAAGAGTTCACTGTAACTATTTTCTAGGGAACATTTTTGTCAGTTCTGTGGTCCCCAAACTAGGCACTGCCTGTATCTTGGGGACCTGGGTTGTAATAATAACATTGAGGTTCTTACATGCTAAGTTTAACTATTAGGTCAGTTAATTATATTTTAGTGTGTACATGGTGGACAATTAGGGGTAAATAAAATCAACATTATCGAATATAAAATAAAATGAGATCAAAAAATTTGGTAGTGAGGTAGTTTAGCTAGCAGTACGCTAGCAGGTCAACCTACCCGAATCTGTCAAATTTTACCAATCGAACATTCCACTATTATGATTAGGTTGAAAATCTATTGAAGAAGTTTCACAGATTGAGGTAGGTTGACGTGCTGGCGTCAGCACCTTACCCTACTTATAGGATTTTTATTTATATCATACCTACGTTACGTTATGAAAGTAAATAAAAAAGGTAAGTAGAATAAAGGTATCAAGCTCCGTAAAGGTATCATCTTGAAAAGTACTGGAAGCAAACAACATTTGATCAAATATTAATTATTTTTTATCATTATTTTTGCAGACATCTAAAGCTACAATGGGTTTAGCTGCTGCAGTGTTTGTTTATTACAAGTTCCTCAAAGGAAACAAAAAAAAGAAGTAATAAAATGATGTAGGTATCTGTGCTAATAGAAAGCACCTAACTATATATTTTATTAGTTATCTTACACTCAGTAATTATTCACTTTCTTTGCATTTTTATATGGTACAGACAACAACGACAATCAAACTTACAAAATACCTGTAAACTAAAATCTCAAAAGCAAAAGCTGTAATTTATGATGTTTAGGACTGGAGATTTTGTTGAAATATTTTTATTGTACCAATAGTATTTTTTGCTCGAAAAGCTCGTGGCTAAGTCAAAGCCGCGCGGATCGATCGATCATAAGGTTAAGCAACGCTTGACGCGGTCGGTCCGTGGATGGGTGACCATTTTCATAACGAGTTCTTCCGTGTTCGGGAAGGCACGATAAACAGTGGGTCCCGGCTGTCATTTGAACATCTTTGCAGTCGTTACGGGTATGTCAGAAGCCAGAAAGTCTGACAACCACTCTTACCAAGGGGTGCCAGATTGCCCAGGGTAACTGGGTTGTGGAGGTCAGATAGCAGTCGCTCCATTCTCAGCTGCATCCGGTTAGACTGGAAGCCGACCCCAAAATAGTTGGGAAAAGGCTAGGCAGATATAATAGTATTTTTTGCTGACTGTACCTACCTATAATTAACTATACCTAATCAAGTAAATATATTTTCTTACAAAACCTGCCAAAGTTATTCGATTCTAAAATGTGTAATTTAGAAAAATGAGAGAAGATATAAGTGAAGATATGTAGTGAGTTTTATTAAATTTACTGCTGCAATTTTTTTGATCATACACTGGTAACGAAACGTTGCCTGACAGTTCCTGATTCTGGCCAATCTGCAGCGTTTCACTGATCATCATGCAGATCTGCAGCATTATTTTATCTCTAGCTCTTTCACGCTTAATACTTCGATATGTTGCTATTCTGCTGTCGCCTTTATGTTAGAAATTGTGATAAAGTCCAAGTTAACACGACATCGCGAATTGCATCTACTTTGCGTTATTACATAAGGGCTAAAATAACTTTTTGTCAGGTAATACTCGTGTTTTTACATTAATTTCAACCACTATTTCAATTTAAATACTTTAAATAACCAGTTCTTAATTGAATATTTACATGGTTTTAATTATTTGTGATATAACAAGGTTTCTGTATATTTTATTGTAGAATGGCCGGAGACAGTTCTGTCGATGAATCCCAGCTTAAGGGCTTATCCAAATACTTCAACAGCCAAACGAACAGGGGCAGAGCTAACGTAAGTATTTAATAAATTCGTTTAATTAGAAGCAAAAAAATAGGAGCAGTTTTAGGTTATGTACTACATTCTTGTTAAAATAATACTCTCTATGAAACAATCAGTATTTTTTTCTATTAATTTCCTTCTATTGCTGATTATGTCAGCCAGTAATGTAGATTCTGTACTAACTACCAGCAGCATATTCAGGATTGTGGAACCTCTACAAACCCCAAATCAATATATTTGTCATTGAATCATAAGAAGAGTATCAATGAGTATTGTACTTATTTTCACAATTATTTAAAAGTTAAACTGCAGTAATACCAACCCCATAGTTGTCAATCAGGAAATGATGGCAATAATGGGATGTGTGTAATTCTTATAACATATTTTACTAACATAGTGACCTTCAGAATATAGATTAAATCACTAGGGTAAATTCCAAACTCCTAATATCGTATGGGTCTAAGATGTTAGTGTTTAGGACCTATGTTAGTTTTATTGACTAATTTTGCATAGTGTTTGATTTTTGATTCGTTTTTTTTCTCAGAACATTTTTAGAAGAGTAAAATAACTTTTATTTGATTCTCTAAATAAAATTTCGCCTATCCTTACTCCCTGCCTAACTTGAATAACATTTCTTTGTTCCAGACGGCCAAAGCAACATATGCTGTTATGGGCGCTTTCATTCTATACTTGACACTGAAGCCGAAGTCGAAGAAGTAAACCACATCTTTATGCATATATGATTTGTTATTCAGTTAGTACATATAATTTCATTAAGGGCAACATGTAAGTTATTTAGTAAATACAATCATGTGAACTCAATTGTTTGACTTTTATTGAAAAACACTGAATTCCTTTTGGAGTAGTTTAAATTTTTTAAGTTCTTGAATCCAGATTTGTTAATACATTAATATGCACATCAAGTTACCACAATCTGTCAAATTTCTACAATCGATTTTCATCCTTAACACAATCGAGGTAGGTTAATGTCTGACTGGTAAAATTTGACACATTCATTTACGTTGACTTGCTGTCATCTCTACGTTATTTTGTAAATACAATCATGAGAATGCATTGTTGGACTTCTATTGAAAGAAACACAATTCCTTTTTGAGAAAAACATAGATACAATTTCTGATTTAAATGATATCAAATTGAAATAAAGGCCGTTTTTGCATAGCTACTCCCTCTTGTTCATATGTGGTTTCTTATCACAGGTCTTGAGAATGCTTCTAGTGGTTCAGGCAGGAATAATTCAACATAATATTGAATTAATAAAATTAACATTGAAATAAATATGTATTTATTAGTACTATATGTATGTAAAAATAAATAATGCTGCACAGAAAAGATCACAAAGAAAGCTTCACAGTTTCAGATCTCAAAAGTTGTAGAGCAGGCATTTTACTTAATTAATCTTTGGTGTTGAAGAGTTATTGTACGTTCAACAAATGACAATATTGATAAGTTAATAATTACGGCGTATGGTATACGAATTTCATAGGATTACGTCACTTTCAAATGGTGTATGGTATGTGAAAATGAAAATACTGTTAAATTAAAGAAATATATATGCTTGCGCTTGACGACAAAACACATCAATTGCGTCTATCTTGGGTGATTTGATTATACCCAAGAAAATATTAGCAATGGTTGTTTGCCTCATAGAGCTGAAATTAATATCACTAAAACAACCAACTTCATAATAAACATCTCAAATAATTTAAAGATATACATAATTAAAGCGTATTCTGTTGCAGGTCATATTATAGCATATTTCATTTTGTGCATTCTATATTTTTCAGTATAAAAATTTAAGACTAATCGTGAAACTCTAGCACCAAAAGCCTACAGATTAATAATACTAGCAAAGCAACTATTTAGTGAAATGTATTATTAATTAATAAATAATTTAAGATTAAATAGGATACAATACAATTTCGATTCAAGAAAGTTGTTCATAAAGGATGTTAATTAATACAAGTAGATTTATTACATAAGTATACCTAGAACTGGGTCTAACTGACCTCATAATATTACTGCAAAAATGCATGGTGTACGGGTAATACAAAATATTGTGGAATAACTTCTGACTACAATTTTGAGACTTATACTTGATTAATCACTATGGCAACCACAAAAATATGTTAGCAAAAATGTTTCCATCTCTATAATTTTTTATGGAATAATGCAATGATTCTGCAATTTTTACCCTGCATTGAAAGGTATTTTTTCAATGGCTTATATTTATAATAATTGGCAACATGTTAGATGGTATGTATTGACACCATCAAAACCAAGCAACATTTTTGTATGCTATTTAACAATGCAAGTTTTAATACAAATTCGCGTTCTAAATACAAATTGCAGCAAATGACTAGCTTGTATAACGTTTGATCTGTGAAATGCAACACTTACATATCCTATCTAATTCATTCGTACCCTCGTTTTATGCCAATAACATCACAGTTCCACGATTCAATCAGTCAATTCTAATTTAATTGGTTCATACAAAGCATACCTAGTGAATTAGTGCTGAAACATTTTTCATAATATTTAAGATAGTATTAATATTTCGATGTTAAATATTCGACAGCTTGTAGGTTGATTTGTTCGATAATTTAGTAAACGAGTTCAAACTTCAGAATCACACTCGGCTTTAGAACAATATAAGTAAGGAACATGGGAATAGAAATTAGGAACAAGAACATTCGGGCACATGCATTTGTTTATGCAACCTCAACTTTCTTTCCCATCTTAACGCCATTCTTTGGGGCTTTGTCGTTCCTTAAAAATATTACTATGTCACCGAAATCAGTCCCTTTTAGCTATACCCGGACTAAAGTGTTATTTCAGTAGAAAAAAAAAATGCAACAGTCTGTATAGTGATAAAACAGATTTGAGACAAGGTTGCTAAAAAGGACTGGCTTTAGCGACAAACTTATTTAGTAGACGAGTAAGCGTTATCGAAGCGATCCGTTATAATACGACAAAATGGAATGTGGCAGTGTTGCCCATCGTTGTAAACAATTTTATTCATACACACGTCCACACAAATCGTGTAAATTGTTGGAACGTCTGCGCCGGTCCCTAAGCTATGGATGGAATGCTGTAATTGAAAAATCCAAGTTGCTTTACAAGTAACGTTAACTTATATTGCGTGCACAATATAAGGAAGTCTTAACTATCATCGAACATAGAGTATAAAAGTTCTACGGTTACAACGAGTAATTTATAAGAGTATCATATAGTGAGGACATTGCTAATATCAATATGACGTATGTTGCAACTGCCCGATATCTTCATCAATGTTTCCACATGGAAAAATATCAATGAAGCGTACATTCTTCAACTTATAAATATTTGCGTCTTGACTAGGACGAATTGATGCAAGTGCATGGTGTGTAATGGTGCTGAGATATTAGTGATTTCTGCCCAAGTTTACAGATAGTTTTAAATTAGAGATTAAGTGGAATGAAATGTTCAAACCATTTGATCCAATTTACAAAAGTGGCTACGTTAAAACAAACAGAGCGAAGTGTATTAAGTGTTGTTGATTTATCGACACAACTCCCAAATTATTTCACAATCATTATCGATGCCATATAATATAGTCAACCGTCACTTGTCACCCACCAACTAGAACCAGTGCAAATGTCTTTTTGCTCGAACGGTACCCAATGACGTCACCACTTGGTGCCGTTAAGCTTGTCGTGCGGCGAGTAGCGCGAGGTCCTCGTGTATGGTCCAGGGACCGGCGCGGTCTCAGAGCCACGTGGGAGCCCGGCTGAACGAGTACAGCGGTGGTGGTGGGTTGGTGACGGGAGGGGGAGCCGCGTCGGCCTCCGAATCCGATTCTTCGGAGGAAACTCGTTCGGCTGCGCTGAGCGCTACTCGAGCGTATTCGTCCGTGTCTATGCTTTTACAAAAGTGGATTGCGTATCTGAAAATTTGTAACAAGAGTGTTATGGACTTTGAAGTTCTTTCAAGTTGAACAAATATTTTTTGAGAATGTGCTATGAGCATTACCTGAGTTTCTCCCGTAGCACAGACTTGCAGGAATATCTTGGCATCTTGAGAAGGAAGAAACATGTGTAACTCTCCGGTAAGAAGTGGTCAGGAGGCTGGTACTTGTCTAAAACCTAAAACAACATTTCGGAATCTATTATTACACATATCGATCGAATTAGATCTTAATTATCTTACTGATAAAGTTCAATTTCACTTGACTGACATGTCCAAGCAATTTTTGCGCATACCTGTAACACAAAGTCCCTCTGCCTCGGGTCTTGCGGAGCCCTCGGCAGTCGCGTCCGTCCCCAAACGAAGCGGAGGAACAATGCCCTCTCACTGCCGGACAACTCCTCCATTACCTCCCAGAACCATTGTACTAGAGGAGCGTTCGGTTCGATTCCTGGAACAAAGAATTTTAATCAATTTGCGATTGTATTCAAAGCTAGCTGTTTCCACGGATTTACCCGCGTCCCATGGAAACAACTTCCCGTACTCGGAAAAAATATAGCCTAACTCACCCGTATATAGTTCTGAGCCTTTAGGGTCCAAACAAACAAAAAAGTTCCCTTTATAATATTATCTTCTTTATATTATAGATGTTTAAATCTACTGAGTTTACTTTGAAGTATCAAATAATTGAGGGATATTTAGAAAAAAAAACTATCGATACTACTCAAAACTGCTCGCTAATGTCTCAAACTCATCGTTATTCGTTCACTTGTCTTTTGTCATCTTTCACCTTGCCAGATGAAGTTTTCCCTTCATCCATAATCATCAGCAATTACTCTATACGTTACCTTTATAAGTAGCAGAAGCCCTAAGCGAATGCACAGGTATATCAGGAGAGCCGCACACGAGGGTCTCGAGGTCGGCCGCCGTGAACAGCGCGAGTAGCGGCGCCGGTACCACCCGGGACATGCCGTCACGGACCGCGCGGACTTGTTCGTCGAATTCATGTAACCTGGGGAATAAGGAATAGGTGTTTTTATAAATATTTGAAATTTAATTTTTGGGTGTATTTATAGAAACTTGTGTGAGAAAGAAAAAGCGTAAAAGTGAGCCGAAGTAACATGTTGTTACTTTACAAATATGATACTGGTATCCAGACCGATCAGACCCAAGTCAGGTAGTGCATAAGCATTTGCATAGACACAGGTGAACTCTCTAGTCTCTCTCCATCATAGTCCAATGAGAAGGTAATCCGATGCGACCGAGGAGGAGTCAGATGCAGAACCGAAATTTCCGTGTACAGGTGTATCAAACAGCATTCATCGCACAGCAATGGATGAAATTTTTCTTCTACTAATATCATTTACCTGTAGTGCAGCGCCAACTGCACATATTCGTCTTTATTGTCAGGAGTGACTCTTTTGTGCCTCGTAGAAAGAGGTACTTCGTAGCCAGCAGCCGATGGTATTGAGAATGGAAGCTCCAAGTTTTGCAGTTCCTGTCAACAAAACAAAAAGTGCTATTTTAAATGCTTATTTGATGATTGCAGTAACGGCTAATGCAATTGTAGTAGATACAGTTTTGTTAAAAAATTGTGTATTATTTGATATAAAATTACTACAAAAGATACTAATGAAGAATTTGTGGACAGGAAATAGGGACGCATACTAAAGAGTTCTCCACACTACTTGCAAAGTTTCTCAGCGAGGTACTCGGGTAAATTGACCTGAGCCAACGAGAAAGGAATGTAGCGATGCAAAGATAGCCGAAGTATCCCTCCACACTCCTCATATTCGCCAACTTCGGCCACCTTCAGGATTAGTCTGGAAGACCCTTAGCACTATCAAAAATCAACTATCTATCAATGTCCTAATATTTTTTTAAACATTCGTACCTTATTATGCGGCGTCATATCCCTAATACAAAGCAGAGCGGGCAGGAAGTCTTTGTCCACCTCAGCCAGGTCTTGCGGCCGTAGCGGCTGTCCTGCCAACTGCCGCCACACGCCCTCCGCCAGTGAGAGGGATAGCGGAGAACCAGTGCGGATGGCGATGCCCATAAGTACACCTGTATTCAAAATATTGGTTAGTTATATAGTTAAAAATGTGGCTTCCTAGTCTATCCAAAATCTTTTTTTTTTGGTCATGAATATGACTAACCAGATTCCGCCAGCGGTTTTACTAATACCTCCGCGTATTTGGATGAAATGTAGCCTAAAGCCTTCCTTGACCGATGCATGGGCTGTCTAACACTAAAAGATTTTACCAAATTAGTCCAGTAGTTTCAAAGATCAGCGCGTTGAAACAAACTTTCCAGCATTGTGGTATAGGTATGAGTCAAGAAGTAAATACATACCCAGAAATCTGAAGCAGTTGAGGTGAAGTGGCGTATTCGCGGTAGGATTGAGTAGGAAGGCGTCTCTGGATGCGCCGGCGTCGCCGCGGCCGTTGGGCGTGGCCATCAGCAGCGGCAGCGAGCCGTTCTGCAACTCTTCACACATCTCTGCTATGCTCTCGCTGTAGCCGCCGCCACAGTCGTCCACGCTCTCACCTAATAGACGTTATTTAGAAATATATTCAGGCTCAACGCATGGCGCGGTCACTCCATGGTTGGGTGACCATCTTGTCATAACGAGTTCTTCCGTGTTTCGGAAAATATTAATTTGTCCACTATACGTACCAACAAACTTGACCTTCCACACGCGGTGCGGTAGGGCGAGCGCGTCCTGCGTCAGCGCGGGCAGGCGTGCTACCATCTGTCCGAACACGGAGCGCATGCCGGCCGGCCCGGCGAGGCCTGAGCCGCCGCGCCGGGCACGTCGGGCGGCCACGCGGGATAGTTCCACTACGGGCCCATGTTGGCGCTCGCGGACCATTGTTGCCATTATTGCCTGTGATATAAGTTACACAGTTATTAATAAAAATAGTAATCGTACTGACAAATTTAAACTTTATCTCTAAAGCATAATGTTGAATGTGATTAGGAAAATTTTACAGATCGGAGTAACTTAACGTGCTAGCGTCTATTCAAAGCGAGATCAATAAAAAAAGAAACTAAATTAAGTTTACGAATAGAAAGGCCAGAATAGTAAGGACGTACCTTTCTAAACGCTGCTTCTTTAACGCTATAGAAGAGAAGAGTCCTCAACTGATCAAAAGGACCATCTAGAATTAATAGCGGTAGATTTGGACACACCAGGTCCGAGAACTGATGGAGAAGTACCTGAAACAACAAACATTATTAGGACTGTCAGTTTCATATTTTATGTCTCACAAATCAAATTTATTTTGAATTAATTAATTAATTTGCAGTATTATGACTTTTTACATACCAATCTATTACAAATAAGTTGCGGCGCTAGATCTCTCAACAGATGGCACTCGAGCGGCGGCGCGGGGGGAGCGCGGGGCGCTCGAGGTGCCTCCACACATAAGGCCACCGTGTGTGCACTGCCGCACGCCACTTTTGTAACGCGTTTTCCCTGAAAATAAGGAACAATCACTTTACGAGAGCGAAAAACCGCAAAAAGTACATCCTTAAGTTTTTTTAATGAGGAGGATATCTTAGTCATGAAGTATATCAGTAAGGGTTGCTTATTCGCGCATACTTTAAAAGTTTTTGTAAACACAACAAGATTGATTTTTTCAGCACTCACGATGGAGTACCCTGTTAATTTCGCGTCAGATTACCTGTAAAGCCATCAACAGCCTGGGCCGTTGAGCTGCAAGTGTAGTCCCGTCACCCAGCTGTCCCTCGTCATTGTCACCCCACGTGTACACCTCGCCATTGTCAGTACATGCCACGCAGTGGAGACTCCCTGACAAATAGCAGGAAAATTATTACATAGATACTCAAATATATTTTTTAAGTTTGAACGATGACAACTTTAGTGTCATTTTTTCATCTGCCATTAATGGCAATTATAATTTTAAGGTATAGCAAAATAAATACTCATTATGTGTGAGAGGAGGCCTGTGCCCATCAGTGGGACGACAAAATACTAATGATGGTGATGAACTTTAAGGGGACAAAAATTGCTTAATTATTCCAGCCTCATATTATTTGGAGTATAATTAAAGACTACCAATAGTTACCTGTAGCGATAGACACAATAGTCTTCCCTTGCATGCCCGTCACCCGCATCGGTCTCCGCACATGCTCGTAGCTGCCGTGACCTAGCCGATGGTAATCACCTTTACCCCTGTGTAACAAGACATAAAGTTCATTACAAACATAAACATTCAACTAACAGATACTGTCCTCGCAAAACTTGACGTCGTTACGAAACTAAATTCCGAGCCTACGCTACCCGCGACCAGCTGATACTTAGGATCTAGACAGACGGACCACGATTCAACTGCAACCCAACCGCAAATTGCAGTTTGAATGCAGTTGACATGACTGCAAACCGATTTGATCCGATTGCAGTTCAATTGCAGTCAGCGTGCAGTCGTGTGCTAGAGCCTTAGTATTGGTTTCTGCGCAGCAACTCACGCAATTTTTCGTGACGACAAAAAGTTTGGGGAGAACTATATCAATGCTTGTGTTAAGTTAACTTACCATGTATAAACACTTCCACATTGACATAACGCTACTGAGAATTGGGATCCGCATTCAACTTTAACGACTCGTAGCCCTTTCAAGCAGTCGATACGCATCGGTAGCTTACAGCCTTCTGAACCACCACGACCTAAAAGAATTTTCAGAATAATAATAATTCTTAAAAGGCAACCGTATTCTCAATAAAAGTCATTATCAATCAATATAATAAATTCTGCCATCACGGAATACCTGATGGACAACGCACAGCCGAAACTACTGAGCGTAGAAAGTAAACATTTGGGTCTAAATATTTCTTGGTGAGTGTAAAAGTACTAAAAAACGATTTCCCGAAATTCCAACGGGAACGAGAAAAACGTATATTTTAAGATTTGTTGCTGGCAGAAGCTAGTTTACATTTATAAAAATGTTCTGGTAATGTTACCTAGTTTCCCATAGTCCCCGTCTCCCCACGACCAGACATTGTCGTCGTCGGTGATGCAAAGCGTTTGCGCGTCTCCTGAGCCGCAAGCGACATCTACCACGCGGTATGATGATAACGCGTCCACCTAGGATAGAAGACCATTATAATTTAGCTCAGCAGTGGGACAGTATAGCCTAAAAAAGTCTGGACCAGATTATAGGGGTAAAATAATAGTTATAGAGGTAGTGAACCGCAAAGATTAATTACAACGTTTCTGCATTTCGTGTACAAGTTCCAGGTCATTAAAGAACACTTCATCTTTTATCTGTGTTATGATAGCTCAAAAATTAACAGTAAAAAAAAACTTGTAACCTCAGTCTAACCATGGGAACTTAAAAATCAACGCGAAATAGTAGTAAAAAGAAATTAAGACCTCAAACCAACCACTGGAAACTATTACAAATCAACGTGAATTTCGATCAACATTTAGGTGTCTCTAATTTTGCATTTAATTAATATCCGTACTTACCAATTTAGGTACAAGCTGGTCTTCCGAGTCACCATGTCCCAATCGTCCATACCTGCCCTTCCCCCACGTGTATATGCGACCTCTAGCGGTTAAACACGCGGAGTGCGCACCGCCGCAAGCAATGGCTACCACTTCGAGCCCTGATAGAGCTGTTATTAACTTTGGTCGGTCGTAGCTCCTGAAAAGCGCCGTAATTCTTAGGGTCAATTCACACCGAGACGCGACGCGACGCGACGCGGCTTTGATGTAGCACGACGCCGCGCGGCGCCGCGCGGCGCAGCGCGACGCCTCGCGGCGTCGCGAGACGTATCTTAAAAACAAAGCAAATCACGAGATGCAGCACCGATCTTGCCCGCCGCGCGTCACCGCTGCACCTCGAGACGCCGCGCTGCGCCGCGCGGCGCAGCGCGGCGCAGCGCGACGCATCTTGACGCAGCGGTGACCCGCGGCGGGCAAGATCGGTGCTGCATCTCGCGATTTGCTTTGTTTTTAAGATACGTCTCGCGACG
>NWSH02000519.1:4548936-4574182 GCA_002382865.2 Heliothis virescens
TACCTTCAGGTAGTGTGTATGCAGTAGGTGCGTGCCGGTCCTGAGCGCCGGCTCCTCGTGGTCGTACTGCGCGTGTAACAGCTGCGGCAGGTGCTGCAGCGCGGGCGGGGACGCCGTGCTCTCGCACGCCGCGCCGCACAGTTCTACGTACCTTCAGGTAGTGTGTATGCAGTAGGTGCGTGCCGGTCCTGAGCGCCGGCTCCTCGTGGTCGTACTGCGCGTGTAACAGCTGCGGCAGGTGCTGCAGCGCGGGCGGGGACGCCGTGCTCTCGCACGCCGCGCCGCACAGTTCTACGTACCTTCAGGTAGTGTGTATGCAGTAGGTGCGTGCCGGTCCTGAGCGCCGGCTCCTCGTGGTCGTACTGCGCGTGTAACAGCTGCGGCAGGTGCTGCAGCGCGGGCGGGGACGCCGTGCTCTCGCACGCCGCGCCGCACAGTTCTACGTACCTTCAGGTAGTGTGTATGCAGTAGGTGCGTGCCGGTCCTGAGCGCCGGCTCCTCGTGGTCGTACTGCGCGTGTAACAGCTGCGGCAGGTGCTGCAGCGCGGGCGGGGACGCCGTGCTCTCGCACGCCGCGCCGCACAGTTCTACGTACCTTCAGGTAGTGTGTATGCAGTAGGTGCGTGCCGGTCCTGAGCGCCGGCTCCTCGTGGTCGTACTGCGCGTGTAACAGCTGCGGCAGGTGCTGCAGCGCGGGCGGGGACGCCGTGCTCTCGCACGCCGCGCCGCACAGTTCTACGTACCTTCAGGTAGTGTGTATGCAGTAGGTGCGTGCCGGTCCTGAGCGCCGGCTCCTCGTGGTCGTACTGCGCGTGTAACAGCTGCGGCAGGTGCTGCAGCGCGGGCGGGGACGCCGTGCTCTCGCACGCCGCGCCGCACAGTTCTACGTACCTTCAGGTAGTGTGTATGCAGTAGGTGCGTGCCGGTCCTGAGCGCCGGCTCCTCGTGGTCGTACTGCGCGTGTAACAGCTGCGGCAGGTGCTGCAGCGCGGGCGGGGACGCCGTGCTCTCGCACGCCGCGCCGCACAGTTCTACGTACCTTCAGGTAGTGTGTATGCAGTAGGTGCGTGCCGGTCCTGAGCGCCGGCTCCTCGTGGTCGTACTGCGCGTGTAACAGCTGCGGCAGGTGCTGCAGCGCGGGCGGGGACGCCGTGCTCTCGCACGCCGCGCCGCACAGTTCTACGTACCTTCAGGTAGTGTGTATGCAGTAGGTGCGTGCCGGTCCTGAGCGCCGGCTCCTCGTGGTCGTACTGCGCGTGTAACAGCTGCGGCAGGTGCTGCAGCGCGGGCGGGGACGCCGTGCTCTCGCACGCCGCGCCGCACAGTTCTACGTACCTTCAGGTAGTGTGTATGCAGTAGGTGCGTGCCGGTCCTGAGCGCCGGCTCCTCGTGGTCGTACTGCGCGTGTAACAGCTGCGGCAGGTGCTGCAGCGCGGGCGGAGACGCCGTGCTCTCGGACGCCGCGCCGCACCCGCTGCCGCCGCACACTACGCCGCGGAGACGGCGCACGCACCATACGCGAGCACGCCATGCTATACGATAGTGGTACGTTGTTTAGAGTTATCGAAATCGCGATGAATATTTTAAGTGAAAACATATTTTTGTTGGGTTGACTCAGACACTTCTGAACCAATTAGAAAAAATCTTTCAAGTTGGCAAGTTATACTATCCAGAGTAACATAAGTTATATTTTATCCGGGTATGGCAAGAAGTTTCCCCGGGGCGCAGTAAATACAAAAGTTCGTAAATACTCGTAAATTGTGCGCTAAATAAATCTGAATCGCATTTTTGTGCATAAAAGTTCGAACCAGTAGTTGTCGGTTTGCATGCGTGGCGCTAAGAACCGATACTTTGACTGACGAGAAAATGGGGTGGCAGGCTCTTTTTTAAGGGGCGTATTATAGATAAATACGCCCCTTAAAAAAGAGCCTGCCATTATAATTATATAACATTAGGTATTGTAAACTCACATAACGTAGGCATTTGCGCACATATAGCAAGCGCTTGGGCCAAGCGCGGTGCCAACTGGTGGTCATTTGATATCGCTGCTAACAGTGGGCCGTCCAGTAAACGCCATGCTAACTCTACTGACGGACACGACAGCACGTAGCGATCAGATCCACTATCCTGTGGTAAAAAAAGATAATTTTAATGGTTTTAAAAATACCAGGTAAGTTGTTTTTTAAGTACAGGCAGCAATATAAAAATCGATATTTAAAAATCGATAAAAAAAAATATTTGGAAGTCATATGAAACAAATACATACCGTGATAGAGTGTGAAGGCAGCATAGGATGTGCAGTAAACCTCCAACCCCAGCCGTTGACGGAACCATCGCTTGTGAATCTCCAACGTAATTCGTCACCTACACAGAAATAAAATAGCTTATACCTACAATAATGTTAAACAGAATATCGTTTCTTGTTTGAACTTTAAGGATTTTACTAAAAAAAAATATCGATATCTTACCATTGACAATAATCTCTTGAGCCCAGTCCGTGGGTTCGCGTCCGGACCGCGTGGCTAACACCCGACCCGTACTGTCCGATATCGTCAACGGATCGTTGCGACGTTCCGTAGAACATCCCTGCTCGAATACTACACGGAGTGATGATGCGCCGGGTATTTTGACTACACCTGCAGAAAGATTTTAAATGTTATTTAGAATTATAAAAAAATACCGTTATCTACTAAGATGCTGCATTGTATTCGATCCTTAAAACGATGCCCAAATGAATATATCAACAAGGAACGGCGAAAGTAGATCTGTTTGTGAATGACCTAAGTAATTAAACAAAACCTATTTTAATGAAACATCAAACTATCATTATGCGTTTTTCAGACTTACACCGCTTTGACACCAGCGGTTTTCCCACTCATTTTTTTCGCGCGACACATTCCGAGCGACAAAAGCCTGTCCATTTCATGTGCCATCATTTGAACCTGTGTTTTTCTACTTATTTGTTGGTTGTCCTGTTATCGTACCAGATATATCAGCATCATCAGCATAGGGGTGCGGGCTGTCGACAGTGACGGGCTGTGGAGGCGCGCGCCCCCCTCCCGCCGCCGCCTCCTCCAGTTCACACACGCATACTTCCACCACCATGTCGGCTACAGCAGGCTTGCTGGCACAGAGAGCTGGAGAAACAAAGTTTAAAAAGATAACTTTTTTTAAAGAAAGATTTTTTTTAACATGGAACGTATTTTACTAAGGAATTAGTTGGGGTGTGTCCTGCGTGGGGGAATCAACGCCAACGCAATTCGAAGCTGCCCAAAGCGAATTCAAATATGGACGCTGACTGAAACACTTGGCGTTCGCATCCATATCGCTCACTTCGTATAAGACGCACATCGCACATGTATTTAAATAGTCCCATTATTTAAAACTACCGAATCTAAGAAGAAATTGTCGTTTAGTTTTTGTTTTTTTTTTCTAGTATGAAAGCATAAGCAAGTGCAGACATACCCATGAGAACATCAGTGATGATTTTAACTGCGTTATTGGAATCTGGTATCCTGCCGGCCGCAGCTAACTTCAGTAAATCAACCAGCGCTCGCGCATCGGACTCGCCAAGTTGTGACGTAAACTCGTCCAGTACCAACTGTCAACAAAGTAACGAAATTAAAAATGGAGAGTACTAATTGTGCTTATAGATATTTTTTTAGTCTATCAAGGCCCATTTTCAGCAAAATTATAAACATTCGACTAAGTAAAATAACTGTCTATCATAAATTAAATCGATTGATTCTCAAACCAAAGTTAGACAAGATGGTTTTACGAAAAACATAGATTCATAGTTAAAAAAAGTTGTAATTTAAACGAATAATGACGTAATCACCTGGAAGTAAATTCGTCCTAATTATATAAGAAATCAGATCTCTATGTCAATTACATGGTATCTTGAATATGAATATGTTACCTTAGGTGCTTCAGCTTGTTGCACTGTCATGGTAGCTGCAGCGACGGACACAGCACTCGAAGACATGACAGCCGAATGTCGAGATGATATTGAACCGCTAAGAGGACTGCTGGCCCCACTCTGTATAACAATAAGAATAATCTCAACTTTATTATTAATATAGAATATCAATATCGATTAGAAACAAACACTAGTTATAATTTTCTTAACAATTATATTACTCGAGTTTCCGCCAGCGGATTTAGTGAATTACTGCATGAACCCGCAAAAAAATTTACCCTTAATTTAACCTTAAATGGGCTAATATTTTTACAAATCGGACGAACATTTTCTGTTATCGCTTTCAAACTAAGAAACTCTTCAGGTTTATGATTTAGCTGTTTAAAATTATTCATTCTAAAGAAAACAATGAACTCACCGGTAATGTAGCCCTATCAGCGGGAGCTTCGCCCCCTCCTGTACGGGCATCAGCCTCGGTGTCCTCGTCCTCAGTATCGATAGTCGTCACTACGGGGACGGCGGCGGAACACGCCTCGTGAGCGCGTAATGCTTCTACCAATAAGTTGCGGGCCTAGATGGCGTCATAAGTATATAGTTATTTTATTATTATTTTTTATTTTCCTTTATTGGCCAACCAACAATTGTTTACACCATACGTTTTCAGGATACTTAATTACTATAATCAAGGTAAGTGTAACAATTTTTTACAGGTAAAAGTATCGATAGTAATTTCGTGTCCCTACCCCAGACTGTATGACGAAAATATATTCAAAACAATTTAAACGAATTAATCCTAATCATACCTGTGTTATATGTAAAGCGAGTAGGATCAACGACAGAGCATGTTGTGCGGCTACAGGCGGTTCTAAAGCCAACGCCGCAGCGGCCAAAGACCCTCGTGGCCCTTGTGGCTCATCCACTACCGCTTCTTCTGAGTAAAGTCCTGGGGATCATGAAAAAATGGAACATGTTCATAAAAATATTAAGAAGAAACATGGTTGCTACTATTAAAATGGTTGCGCTACTTGCGCAAAAAAAAAAACTGTTTGCGCAAAATGTTAACAGGTTTGCGCAAAAAGTTATTCCACTTACCAAGACTTTGCGCACCCAACGGATCCTTCAACGTCGGGAACGGCAATGGGGCTATATGCGGCGTATGAGCATCGGTCTGCAAGGCTGCCGGTCTTAACGACCAGGCGGCTGAATGGGAGGAGCCGGCGGCTGCTCTTTGTACTCCTTCTACGCCTGCTACGAGTGCCGGGCGGCGGTTGACGCAGGTTGTACCGTTGCCTTGCTGGCCGTGGTCATTGTCACCCCATGCCCATACCTGAGAAGATAAATTTATCATACAAGGTCTTTTCGAACTGAGCAATGAATAAAATCTGATAATTAAGTTCCCAAACATGTAAGAAGATAGGTTGGCTTACAGTCTCTCGATAAAAGAATAGCATAGAAGAAAACAGTATAAAAGTTACGCTACTTAAAGAAAATTAATATCGCTTTGTTCATAAAACCTGGATGTTAGTCTAAAACTCTAACGTAGTTTGATTTATCGTTCTAGAATTTGAAGAGTATTTTACAGTGCTTTGGTCACGTACCTGATGTTCACTAGTGACAGCAAGGCAATGTAAAGCGCCAACAGCAACGTGTATAACACGGCGACCTCGCAACGCTTCCACAATTGTCGGTCGTCGCACATGAGCATCACACCCGTGTCCTAATCGGAAGTAGTCACCTTTGCCCCACGTCCAAACCTATATAGAAAACGCAATGTTATCTTCAGAATTCACAATGTAAAACCAAGACTTATATATTTTTTTTAAATGTGGAAGTTAGTACCTCTCCATCTCTAGTTAAAGCTAGGCTGAATTGAGCGCCACATTCAACCTGAATGACTCCAAGAGTATTCAATCTTTCAATATTCATTGGCACTGCGCATCCGTCGGAACCCCCACGGCCTGCGTACATTGTTAAAATATTCAAGTGAAAGTCTAATAGCAGTACTTTTTAAAGATTAAACATATTGGAAGCAATACCAACCCAATTTGCCAAAATCTCCATCACCCCAAGAGAAGACTTTGCCACAAGCTGTCAATGCCAAAGTTTGAGCGTCTCGTGAACCACACGCGACTTGTACTACTCGGAAGTTTGAAAGGGCTTCCACCTGGAATATCGATAACATTTTACACTATTTATCGAGATCTTAAACACATCGTAAATTTTAAAAATAGTTAGCATTCTCTTATCTGTGCTTTTCGTCGTAGTTTACTGATTATGGCGACAATTTCTACCTAATTCAATTATAACGGCCAGTTGCACAGGTTCCAGATAAAGTTCTAGATACCTATCTGACAGGTCATGTGCTAGAAAAGTTGACAAAATTAAAAACATTTCTATGGCACTATTTGTCAATTAGCTATCTAAAACTTTATATGAAACCTGTGAAACTGGAAGTAAGAGTAGCAAGTGCTTACCATTTTAGGATACAGCTGAGTAGTATCATCTCCATGTCCAAGCCTGCCGTACTCGCCCATCCCCCAAGTGTATAAATGTCCGCGGGCGGTCACACACGCGCTATGGGCGGAGCCACACGCTATGCCGACTACGCGTTCACCGGCTAACGTCTCTATGAGGCGCGGAACTTCGAGTGTGATGCGGTTACCGTGGCCTAGCTTGCCGTCTTCGCCTTCACCCCAGGAATAAACCTGGGTATAGGAAAGTATGCTGTATTATTGGGGGTTAAGGTTAATTTTTGAATACTTGTCGGTAAAGCAAAACATAGATTTCTCCTGTGGAGTTAGCATAGCGTTAATCATGAAGTTCCTTTAAAATACCAGAATTGAACGCCATCTTTAAATTTAAGTGCGTGCTTCCCGAATTAAATCACAGGAATGCTCAGCACAACGGCGAAGGTGAGTCTATATCATGTTACTAACGAAAAACTATAACACTTTTGGTAATTATCTTAGCAAATTTACTAACTATAGGTAAAATTAATATCAATGCTCACCTTTCCATCAGCAGTAAGCGCGAGCGCATGTTTCCCTCCTGAATGTACGGCAACGCGTCGCACCAACACGTGAGAGAGGTAGTGGTTGGCGCGCGGACTGGACACGTTGTTACTATGGCCGAGGCCGAGCCGCCCGTTTGTTCCCTCACCACACGTGTATAGCTGTTGGAGATGAGAATTTTAAGGTACTTAGATTTCATTTTCAAAACTGGATTAAAAACAGAAATAGAATTATGCTAGAATTGTAATCAGGTCATAGTGTGAAGCAATTACAAAGAAGTGATGTTATCTGAATTAGAGCTTACTCGAAAGCATTCAATCAAAATGGTGCCTTAATGACAAAAGAGATGATTTTTACATAGATTTTGGTTTCTCAATAACTTACAATAGCATTTTCAGTTGCATAATTTGATGAGAACAGAGAAAATCAAGACAAAAATAAATAAAGTGCACCACTACAGCTTTAAACTTACCTTCCCATCATGTGAAACAATAAACAACGTCTTGGATCCGCCCGCGATGTGAACAGGACGATACGCACTGAGACTCGGTGAGAACACCGGCACTTTCACCTTGGAGCCCTTCACGCCGCCTAACTGATCTTTATCATTCAAACCCCATACGTATACCTGAGAAAAAATAACAATTTATTAAAGAAAAACAGTTCCTATTTCACGCAGGAGTAAACGTAAAGCCCTGTAGACATCGAAATATGTTTTATAAAATTATCTGACAGATAAAGTATTGCCTGCTATTACTTACTTTAGGACAATCAACCGGCAAATTTGGTGGATTATTATCCGCAGACACAGCCCCCGTAGGACTGTTATCTTTCTCCATCCAATCCTCCGCTACAAAGTTCATGCTCTGAAAAATTCAACGCAATCAAAACTCATCCTTATGTCTAGTGATTCAAAGTCTAATTTTATATATTTACCTGTAAGACTTCAGTGTACAGTGGGTTTGGTCTGAAACCTGTGATGTAGAGGCCGTGGACGCGACAATCGGCGTTGACGTTGCGACTTTGTTTTACTGCTATTTCAATGCAAGCATAATACTGTAACAAAAATGTTCAGTTCATCTTATTTATATTTGAGCATAATCTCAACCAAACTGGTTTTAAAAGTTCGGTGTTCTACAATAATGCTAACACTAACCTCCAAATTATTTTTTTTCTGTATAAAGTTACAAATACCGAATATAGTGCTCCCCAAACTTTTTGTCATCTTTGAACGTTGCGAGAGTAGCGGACTTGTGCTCATAATTTAGTTGCGGAATGATATCAAGCAGTGAACGAAGATCGATATCGACAGCAGCGACAATAAAATCTACGTTCATACAACAAAAACACATATTATATAATTATATATGTCATAAGTTGTACGCCATAAACTACCCGTAATCTATCTCTATACCAATCGACTCCATCCAAAGGTTGTCTGTAAGAGATTGCTTTTAGCGATAAGACCGCCTATTGTACTCACGCACATTTGTTTGTTTTCTTCTGTCTATGTTATCCTATTGGTGTATAATAAAGAATATTCTATTCTATTCTAAACACAATATTTTCAAAACCACTGAATCTAAAATTCTTAATTTAAATACCAACATACCTGTTTACAATCCGCCAACAGCTGTATCTGCGTGAGATGTACAGGCGCTCGGTCCCGGGTGGGCGGTGCGGGCGCGCAGGGTACAGCGGCTAGCGGCGCCAGCGCTGCGTCGTCGAACGTCGCGCCCGCCCGTACAGCGAGGGCCGCAGGACAGTGCGTACCGTTACCCACGCCTAACCCGAGGCGGCGGATGCGGACGCCGCTGCGCATTTCTACGCGGATCCAGTGCTGGTGCAGTAAAGTTATTCTTTATTTGAATATGTTTGTTTGAAATGGATGGTTTGAAACTCACTAAAATGGTAAATTCAATTGGACCTTAGAAAATAACATTACATTTGACAGGTTCTAGGAATTTGAGGGGTAACATACTTAAGCATTATTTAAGTCGAGAATTGTCTATAGTCTATATCCTATTAAAATTGTTAGCCAAAGTTTACTATTCTACTCACCTGTCCATTTCCACTAGAACTCTGCCAATACGTGCCAGGCTGTGAATCCAACAGTCGCCTAGCGCCGGCGCCCGGTCGACAAGACGACACGCGCACGGCTCGAACAGCACCGCGCCAACCCACTGCCGTCCCACCCGCACTTTCACCCCATTCCGCTAAAAGTCAAACACGTAAAATGAACCATAAGTCATGTCAATAGAGTTCCAATTTGTACAAACAGTTTTACATTTTGCAAGGTCCTACAATTTAAATATCGAACCTCTAATGGTTCCAATATCTGTCACTGGCAGGTACTTACATTGATCAGTAACAAGTTCCATCTCGCAAACTTGTCCAGTCCATCCAGGTTGTTGAGGAAAATCAGCTGTCAAATCCCGCCCAGTGCTTGATATAGCTGCAAGCGAAGGAGAATTACAAAGCTACAGATAATGTTAATATTTGTTTTTACTTTGAAATCACAGGAGTTTCAAACTATGCACAACAATATACTAACATCACTAATGAATATGCATTAAAATATTCGTAAATAACTGTTAAAAATAACACGTACAAGTAACAGTTCCGACGCTGGAGTGGTCGATACATCCCCACTTGTAACGCGGTTGTGTGACCGCAGCGCGCACGCGTACGCGATCTCCCACAGCGAATGGTGGCAAGCCCGATACCACTTCAGCATTCACTGCGCGCACGCCGAACACACGGCCTAGGCTGCGCCATTCAACCTGCGCAATTAAGCAAATATATTTTAGTTTATTTTATTTAATTATGGTGTGGCAAAACGACAGTTTTATATTATTTGACAGTTTCTGCTGCTGTAGCAAGTTCGTTTTTATTTATGTTTCGATAAGGTTCAACAGAGATTAGGATGTAAAGGAACAAGTTATAGTGGGGTTAGTAACACAGTACAAATGAATTAATGAAGTGAAGGTTATGCGTAATAATATAAATGTGTACTATGCAGTATACAGTGAGGGAGAAAATACTTACATGCAGGAAGACATTTTGTTTTATATCTCGTTCAACTTTTTGTACCTGTCCCACGTCACCTAATCCGATCTGAAAAATACGCACAAGAATCTCAAAAAAAAAGCAAGCAAGCGTTCATACTGAAGAAGCATATTACATGAAGTCAATGAAGGGGGGAAAACCTACGACATTTCCTATTTTTGGGAAATAAAGGCATTTCGAAATGTAGGCAGTATTTACACAAGGATCTTAAAAAAATTACGTCAAAAGCAACCTTAATAATTCCATTAAATCCTACTTACCGGTTCGACCGCCTTACAGCACCGTACAGTCATTCCGGGAGTGATGACGTCAGACAAGTACTGTGCGTACTCCTCTTCAGATTTGAAACAGCTGCGCCATCTGTAGGGCGTTTGTTTCTTCTCCGGCTTAGCACTTTGAGGTCTCACTTCGAAGACCGAGTCATCCATCCCGTGTTNTAATAAAGAATATTCTATTCTATTCTAAACACAATATTTTCAAAACCACTGAATCTAAAATTCTTAATTTAAATACCAACATACCTGTTTACAATCCGCCAACAGCTGTATCTGCGTGAGATGTACAGGCGCTCGGTCCCGGGTGGGCGGTGCGGGCGCGCAGGGTACAGCGGCTAGCGGCGCCAGCGCTGCGTCGTCGAACGTCGCGCCCGCCCGTACAGCGAGGGCCGCAGGACAGTGCGTACCGTTACCCACGCCTAACCCGAGGCGGCGGATGCGGACGCCGCTGCGCATTTCTACGCGGATCCAGTGCTGGTGCAGTAAAGTTATTCTTTATTTGAATATGTTTGTTTGAAATGGATGGTTTGAAACTCACTAAAATGGTAAATTCAATTGGACCTTAGAAAATAACATTACATTTGACAGGTTCTAGGAATTTGAGGGGTAACATACTTAAGCATTATTTAAGTCGAGAATTGTCTATAGTCTATATCCTATTAAAATTGTTAGCCAAAGTTTACTATTCTACTCACCTGTCCATTTCCACTAGAACTCTGCCAATACGTGCCAGGCTGTGAATCCAACAGTCGCCTAGCGCCGGCGCCCGGTCGACAAGACGACACGCGCACGGCTCGAACAGCACCGCGCCAACCCACTGCCGTCCCACCCGCACTTTCACCCCATTCCGCTAAAAGTCAAACACGTAAAATGAACCATAAGTCATGTCAATAGAGTTCCAATTTGTACAAACAGTTTTACATTTTGCAAGGTCCTACAATTTAAATATCGAACCTCTAATGGTTCCAATATCTGTCACTGGCAGGTACTTACATTGATCAGTAACAAGTTCCATCTCGCAAACTTGTCCAGTCCATCCAGGTTGTTGAGGAAAATCAGCTGTCAAATCCCGCCCAGTGCTTGATATAGCTGCAAGCGAAGGAGAATTACAAAGCTACAGATAATGTTAATATTTGTTTTTACTTTGAAATCACAGGAGTTTCAAACTATGCACAACAATATACTAACATCACTAATGAATATGCATTAAAATATTCGTAAATAACTGTTAAAAATAACACGTACAAGTAACAGTTCCGACGCTGGAGTGGTCGATACATCCCCACTTGTAACGCGGTTGTGTGACCGCAGCGCGCACGCGTACGCGATCTCCCACAGCGAATGGTGGCAAGCCCGATACCACTTCAGCATTCACTGCGCGCACGCCGAACACACGGCCTAGGCTGCGCCATTCAACCTGCGCAATTAAGCAAATATATTTTAGTTTATTTTATTTAATTATGGTGTGGCAAAACGACAGTTTTATATTATTTGACAGTTTCTGCTGCTGTAGCAAGTTCGTTTTTATTTATGTTTCGATAAGGTTCAACAGAGATTAGGATGTAAAGGAACAAGTTATAGTGGGGTTAGTAACACAGTACAAATGAATTAATGAAGTGAAGGTTATGCGTAATAATATAAATGTGTACTATGCAGTATACAGTGAGGGAGAAAATACTTACATGCAGGAAGACATTTTGTTTTATATCTCGTTCAACTTTTTGTACCTGTCCCACGTCACCTAATCCGATCTGAAAAATACGCACAAGAATCTCAAAAAAAAAGCAAGCAAGCGTTCATACTGAAGAAGCATATTACATGAAGTCAATGAAGGGGGGAAAACCTACGACATTTCCTATTTTTGGGAAATAAAGGCATTTCGAAATGTAGGCAGTATTTACACAAGGATCTTAAAAAAATTACGTCAAAAGCAACCTTAATAATTCCATTAAATCCTACTTACCGGTTCGACCGCCTTACAGCACCGTACAGTCATTCCGGGAGTGATGACGTCAGACAAGTACTGTGCGTACTCCTCTTCAGATTTGAAACAGCTGCGCCATCTGTAGGGCGTTTGTTTCTTCTCCGGCTTAGCACTTTGAGGTCTCACTTCGAAGACCGAGTCATCCATCCCGTGTTGAGGTAGTTCTAACAGGTATACTACTAACGCTTCTACTGATGGTAGAGTTGTTCCACCTGCAAGGAATTTTGAGCTTTATAGCTAATGAGATAGGGTTTATGTCTGAAGAGTATTATTATTGGTTGGTTTTGTACCTAAAGCCTGAATAGCACCGTAGACGGCGTGTCTAGAGAAACCCATTTCTATCACTTGTTGCACTTGTGAAGAATTTGCCCAAGTGTTGAGATCTTTTCTTGCTGCAAAAAGAAATAAAATTATCATCATATTTTATTAGATTAAATATGCAGTTGCGGGTTTTATTGTACTTACATAAAGAAGCAGTACTAGTTGACGGGCCCATAGACATCTGCATTACATTACTTTTATCTATGATCGGCATTTCAGGTGGCGTTTCATGGTCTTTATCTTCTACTATAAAAAAAAACAAAACACATAAAATAAATGACGTTACCTGAATTCAAAATTGGAATATCGAAAAAAAGGGAAAATTAAGGATTAACTTGCCATTGACGTGTGCAGCTAATTGCTGTACTATAGTAAGAGCAGCTGCTTCGAGTTCTCGCGGTGTATGGGACGCGGCAAGTGGACTTGGCCGAGTTGCTAGCGCTAGTAACCTCCTTAATAATGTTCCTTCTGTACCTAATGTAATTCCTCTGTCTATATTACCTGAAAAAGTCACTATTACTTTTGAATGGAAGCTCTTGAAAATATAAGTATATTAAAATCTTGAAGAAATGAGAGGCAAAAGGAACATACCAGCATGGTCTGGTGGCTGCATCAATACTTTTCTCAGGCGAGTCCTTGTAGTCAATAGACCACGTACTGCGCATAGCGTCAGTAGTTCCATTTGTTGCTTACGTAATCCATATACGTCGATGTCAGCTAAAAAGTGATAGAAATATATTTTAAAAGTGCATGAACTATAAATTTTCATTACCATAAACATGTGTTTTGATGGGCAGTAAAAAAACTTTATTGGTAATATTGAAACGAGAAATTTTAACCTGGCAAATGATGTGGATGCATAGGCGAGGCTTGTGGGCCGGCGCCTAACAACGCTGCGCACACGCGTAAAGCGCTCTCACCACCACCTAGCGGTAGAGACAGGCGATCACTTTCCGCACTCTGTATGCCGATTAGTTCAGTCTGAAAAGGACCAAATTACATCACTATAAACACTTGCATGATAAACAAATGAACAACAATTTCGTCAGAAAATAAACAAATCTATTTTTTTTAACATTTTTGTAAGCCTACCTTTGTAGTCGTATTATCATCATGCACCAAAGTGATCTTAGCTCTGGGCGATAGCTGTGTGACGATTGCGTTACGAGGTGGAGATCCAGCTGTCACCTTCTGGCCCAATCTTATACGCCATTCAACGCCGCCAACCACGCCGAGAGCACCCGCTGCATATCATTATGAACCTTATGACTCAAGTAATAAGTATTAATTTTGTTTGTTTGTTGCGGTGAAGTTAATGGTAACTTACCAATGAGGCAATTCTCGAGACTGGGTGGTGTAGGTTTGATCAGTTGTGTTAAGTCCTGACTAGTATGTGGCCACCAATGCCAATCACTAGTTACCTGCGGAGCACAACCATGTTTAATAAGAGAGCACAATAAACAAACAATGATCAATTTGAAAGCCCATGAAAATATCACCAATGTTAATAATATTGACCACATCGACTTTAGTTACCCCCATTATGCTGGCCACAAGTAACTTTAACATATTTTTCGTCTGTAGAACATAATTTTCCAATATAATTACTTTTTCACAGAAAATGATAATCAAACTTACCGTCTGCGCCGCTAACTGCAGTTTGTCTAACAACAAAGTCGTAATAGGCGTATGCCATTGCGCAGCTGTGTGCAGTTGTCTTACTAACTGAACTAACGCTGCGCACGTCGATCCTGTGTAGCTAGCCGTGGCTGGAGCGCGCCATCTGTTGTCTGTAATGTGCAACCATTTTAACCGACTTCAAGAAAGGAAGAGGTTCTCAATTATAGCCTGATATTTTTTTAACGGAGCTCTATAAATAGATATAGAAAATTAAGTTTTGAATATCGATAAATTAATATATGTACCAATGGACGCGTAATTTTGTTTCAGTCATGTATATCGTCACTTCAGAGTAATATAAAGCACCACCAAATAGAACTGACTTTATTCAAGTTTCAGGCTTCAAATACTTACCAACTTCCTCTTCATCAGAATTATTATTAAAAGCTTGATGATTCGGCTTCAAGGCCGGGTCCCACGAGTGGGTCTCGAGCCACAGCCGACCAATCAGCGCTAGTAACTGAGCGCCGACCGTTCGTCTCCATTCAGGAGGTCCGTTATGTTCCACTAATATTCGGCGAAGAAGCCATAGAGCTTGAATCTGTAGGACAGATAAACAGTTCGGAATGTTGTGTTCCATTTTCAAACTTTAGGTTCAATTCAATTTGAATGTGGAAAAGGAAAGGAGATTTAAATAATTATGTTTTTATTGTGTTACGAAGATGCCAATTTAGACAAATCCATGCAACTCTGAATAAGGCTAAAGTAGACTAACTTTAAAGTGAGGTAAGATGTAAAAAATAAGTAAGAAAAATACTGACTTGTAAATAAATGAGATCCTGTGTGATAGGTTTATCCGCAGCGGATATAATACTGTAACAGAGTTCGAACCACGAGTCGGTGCATAGAGATATACGCATCTCTAGACTTTGTGCACTTGCTGCAAAGAGAAAAGAATTACAATAAGTTGTGATTGATGTCGCTATCGATATAGACAATGTTCTATAGTATCGATAATAAAATGATACCGATAATTGAGAAAATTTTGAATCAATTTCAAATGAACGGAACATTATCGATATCGATTAAATATTATCCAATGGCTGTCGTATCGATACACATCCGCCATTTGATGATATTGATTCTTACCTCGTAACAACGCCAGAGCCGTATGATAATGCGTAGCAAACGCCGTAGGGGGCGGAGTAGAATGCGCATGAGCCAACGTCAAGAGCCTCCTTTGTAACGCAGCGACGTTCCGTCGTGCGATTGGTCCGACGCTAGTTATAGCCCCGCCCGCGCCTGCGCAGAGCGCTCGGATAGCGCCCGTGCAGGCGGCACGGACTTCGCTCACTGGCCACCATTCTACGCTGGTGTCTACTACTGCAGCTGATTGTCAAAAAAAATCATAGTTTATTTTGATAGTTTGACGGAAGATGGAGGCACGGAGTCTCTACGATGGAACAATAGTTTAGACGTCACATAAATTCATCCCAAAATCTAGTGCGAATTATTGTTAAGCTGTTAAATTAAAGAAAACATTAACACAAAGGATCTTACTTATGTAACCTAAGCCAGCATAATGAATTTTTTTTTTTTGGCTTGCATGCAAAAAATTAAAATACAACAAAATAATAACAATCCAATAAAAATACTTTTTATTGGATTCAAAAATATTTTTTATAAACAACTTAAATATCTTGATTTAGCCCATGAGGTTGTCGACATTTGGCATGTGGATTCTGCAGTCATTGTGCCGATAGTCGTTTCGGCCAATGGCTTAATTGCCAAGAGCCTCGACTTACATCTAAGGAGGCTCTCGTTAGACGGTTGGGTCAAGCGCTTGATGCAGAAAGCTGTACTTCTGGACACGGCACGCATCGTCAGGAGGTTTCTCTCTATGGAGCCCTGACCGCCGGTAGCTTGGACCATGTTCCCGATGCCGGTGGGAAACTATTTTTGTATTTTTAAATGTTTTGTTTTTTTTTNACTTACCAATGAGGCAATTCTCGAGACTGGGTGGTGTAGGTTTGATCAGTTGTGTTAAGTCCTGACTAGTATGTGGCCACCAATGCCAATCACTAGTTACCTGCGGAGCACAACCATGTTTAATAAGAGAGCACAATAAACAAACAATGATCAATTTGAAAGCCCATGAAAATATCACCAATGTTAATAATATTGACCACATCGACTTTAGTTACCCCCATTATGCTGGCCACAAGTAACTTTAACATATTTTTCGTCTGTAGAACATAATTTTCCAATATAATTACTTTTTCACAGAAAATGATAATCAAACTTACCGTCTGCGCCGCTAACTGCAGTTTGTCTAACAACAAAGTCGTAATAGGCGTATGCCATTGCGCAGCTGTGTGCAGTTGTCTTACTAACTGAACTAACGCTGCGCACGTCGATCCTGTGTAGCTAGCCGTGGCTGGAGCGCGCCATCTGTTGTCTGTAATGTGCAACCATTTTAACCGACTTCAAGAAAGGAAGAGGTTCTCAATTATAGCCTGATATTTTTTTAACGGAGCTCTATAAATAGATATAGAAAATTAAGTTTTGAATATCGATAAATTAATATATGTACCAATGGACGCGTAATTTTGTTTCAGTCATGTATATCGTCACTTCAGAGTAATATAAAGCACCACCAAATAGAACTGACTTTATTCAAGTTTCAGGCTTCAAATACTTACCAACTTCCTCTTCATCAGAATTATTATTAAAAGCTTGATGATTCGGCTTCAAGGCCGGGTCCCACGAGTGGGTCTCGAGCCACAGCCGACCAATCAGCGCTAGTAACTGAGCGCCGACCGTTCGTCTCCATTCAGGAGGTCCGTTATGTTCCACTAATATTCGGCGAAGAAGCCATAGAGCTTGAATCTGTAGGACAGATAAACAGTTCGGAATGTTGTGTTCCATTTTCAAACTTTAGGTTCAATTCAATTTGAATGTGGAAAAGGAAAGGAGATTTAAATAATTATGTTTTTATTGTGTTACGAAGATGCCAATTTAGACAAATCCATGCAACTCTGAATAAGGCTAAAGTAGACTAACTTTAAAGTGAGGTAAGATGTAAAAAATAAGTAAGAAAAATACTGACTTGTAAATAAATGAGATCCTGTGTGATAGGTTTATCCGCAGCGGATATAATACTGTAACAGAGTTCGAACCACGAGTCGGTGCATAGAGATATACGCATCTCTAGACTTTGTGCACTTGCTGCAAAGAGAAAAGAATTACAATAAGTTGTGATTGATGTCGCTATCGATATAGACAATGTTCTATAGTATCGATAATAAAATGATACCGATAATTGAGAAAATTTTGAATCAATTTCAAATGAACGGAACATTATCGATATCGATTAAATATTATCCAATGGCTGTCGTATCGATACACATCCGCCATTTGATGATATTGATTCTTACCTCGTAACAACGCCAGAGCCGTATGATAATGCGTAGCAAACGCCGTAGGGGGCGGAGTAGAATGCGCATGAGCCAACGTCAAGAGCCTCCTTTGTAACGCAGCGACGTTCCGTCGTGCGATTGGTCCGACGCTAGTTATAGCCCCGCCCGCGCCTGCGCAGAGCGCTCGGATAGCGCCCGTGCAGGCGGCACGGACTTCGCTCACTGGCCACCATTCTACGCTGGTGTCTACTACTGCAGCTGATTGTCAAAAAAAATCATAGTTTATTTTGATAGTTTGACGGAAGATGGAGGCACGGAGTCTCTACGATGGAACAATAGTTTAGACGTCACATAAATTCATCCCAAAATCTAGTGCGAATTATTGTTAAGCTGTTAAATTAAAGAAAACATTAACACAAAGGATCTTACTTATGTAACCTAAGCCAGCATAATGAATTTTTTTTTTTTGGCTTGCATGCAAAAAATTAAAATACAACAAAATAATAACAATCCAATAAAAATACTTTTTATTGGATTCAAAAATATTTTAGATAAACAACTTAAATATCTTGATTTAGCCCATGAGGTTGTCGACATTTGGCATGTGGATTCTGCAGTCATTGTGCCGATAGTCGTTTCGGCCAATGGCTTAATTGCCAAGAGCCTCGACTTACATCTAAGGAGGCTCTCGTTAGACGGTTGGGTCAAGCGCTTGATGCAGAAAGCTGTACTTCTGGACACGGCACGCATCGTCAGGAGGTTTCTCTCTATGGAGCCCTGACCGCCGGTAGCTTGGACCATGTTCCCGATGCCGGTGGGAAACTATTTTTGTATTTTTAAATGTTTTGTTTTTTTTTATGTATTTATAAAATATTTAAAAATATAAAAATATGTGGAATAAATGAATGAAACAATAAAAATACTTTTTTATTTTTTCAATGTTATATTATTCTTACCAGTCCCCTGCACAGTCTCATCAACCGAAGGCGGTGGTGACGGCGACCGTGCCAACTTGAGATCATATTTCCCTTCCTTCCCCATGCGGTAGGAGTTCGTGCCGCCCGCGTCCCACGCTACGCGCACCCATCCGTCTTCACCTAGTTCGCCTATGACACGACCTTCCCCGCCGGGGACTCCGTCCTGCAGGTTAAAGTATAAGTTATCGAACTTAGAAATCGATGAAAAACTTAAAATCAACTTAATTTCAACTTCTAGGAATCGATTGAGTAATCCCAAATTTTTTTATTGGTGTACTGGCAAAATAGACAGTAAATTACATCTTTAAAATGTGATGCAAAAATTCATTGATCCAATATCAATCACCTTTTTAGCGGCATGTCCTCCTTACCTGATCACCCCACTTCCAATCCTTTCCCCTCACCACTCGGGTGCCGATCTTCATAAGCGAAGCCAGTTCAGGGCCCGACAACGAAGCACCACGTGCCCGAGCACCCAGTCGCTCATCTTCGTATATTATTAAACAATCCGCTAGAAGAAGTATATGTTAATTATATAAATTGTAAAAATAAAAATAAACTGGGTATATCGAAACCTTAAAAATACAAAAAGAAATGCAATAAAACTTACATTTCGACTTCAATCCATTACAAATTAAAGATGTTAGCTGAGATGTGTCGCCTCCGATTTGTTTAAGTAACGTCAAGCACGTGCTTAGGGCTCCACCATTGATCAGTTGTTCGAGCTCTGGACCCTGACACCCCTCTATGAGGAGTGATAGCAACGTTATTAGGAACCTAGAAGAGAGAAAACCAGAATAAGCATACCTAAACACAAAACTCGCCTTTATTTATTTTCTTTCAAAGTCTAAGCATGATCTTTAGGGCCAGTTTCACAGATTCCAGATAAGGTTCTAGATAGCTATCTGACAAATAATGTCATAGAAATGTTTTTCTGCTTTACACAGATAAGTAGCTGTCTAGAATCTGGAACCTGTGAAACTGGCCCTAAAGCTCATTAACTATATAAAGGCAATAAAAAATCTTACCTAGCTCTCGAAGGCCGATTCAACAGCGCATGCGCACCATAATTCGCGCTCATTTTCAAAGGCAACGGTTGAGTCTGCTCGCCTTCCAAAACCCTCGCTTTCAGCTCAATCAGTATGAAGTCCATCAACCTGGATCGTTCTAACAGCACCATGTACTTAGTATAAGGTATCACAGATTCTATTCCAATCAATGGATGGGTCAACGGTATGGTAGGTTTCAGTGGTACGTAGGGAATTGCTTCGGCCATACAAGCGCCCAGTAGGCCGCTGAGGGCCGCGTATTTAATACTTTCAGACATCGTCTGTGACGAATTGAGAATACTGTTAATCATACTGTAACCGTTCTTTCTTATTTCTGCTCTTTGCACCTGAAATTAGATCGTATTTTTATAGGCATAGAGTTGAAAATATAAACAGAAAAAAAATATCGAAGGTATTATATCGTGCCATTTTAAACTTTATTCCCCAAGGTATAAGGTTCACTTTATTTTGTGGAGTTCATACCTGACAGTACAAGGCTCTCCTAAGTATGTCTATATCACAGGGTTCTTCAGTCATGACAAAGTCAATAACAGCTACAGTCAAAGCTTGTTGCTCTTGGCTCACCTCCTCTAGCAGCCAGTACAAATCTAGAATAATTACAACAATGTACAGACGCTACAGGTCAACCTACCCGAATCTGTCAAATTTTAACAATCGGACATCAACCTTCCACCATTGTGATAAGGTTGAAAATCTACTGATGAAATTTGACAGATTGAAGTAGGTCGATGTATTAATTTGTCAAAAAATTTAATGATAAAAAATAGGAACGAAGATTTTACCTTTCTCCTCACACGCAAGTCTCGAAACCCACGTATTAACAAACTTATTCCTCTCAGAATTATCGTCATCTTTTTCTTCGTCAGCCAAGATTAAATCCGTCTTCAAATCATCAGCCAGCATCATAACTTGCTTCTCGCTTTCCATCGATTCTTTAAGAATCGAGTTGTCGGTCATATCGTTGATTGAGCTAATCGACACTTCATTCGTTGGCGTTTTGTCGTCGTTTTCTTTATCGAGAACATCTTCGCGATCGCATTTATCTCTATCGCCTCGGCCTTCTTTCGTCATGTCGTCGTTATTCGATGCATTTTTCAAGTCTTTCTCTAATGGTTTGTCTTTGACTTTCAGAGTGATTTTAGATCTAAGTAACGGTTCTTTAGGAGCTGTGGTTGTTTCGTAGTGACCTTTTGAAGGTTCTACGACAATGCTCGGGGCGTCGTCTGGAGTTTTAGACGCTTGGGCTATAGAGGATTTTATGAGGAGAGCATCGCCTTGTAGAAGACTGCTTGTAGCTTTGAACATGCTCTTACTTAGGCTATTCTGCCTGTTTCTGAGATCTTTTGTGGTTTCAAAACTGAAACGAAGGATTTAGCGTGATTATCTAGAACAGACAGTGCACGCCAATAACCCATATACACTACTACAACTTTAAATCTTACCATTTATTAAATCCAGGAGTCTTAGCAGCCCGCATGACTTTCTGGAATATCTTCTTGGCGGTGGGTGACCGATGTGACGGCGGACGTAAGTGCAACGCTGACACGGCAGGAGAAATGGCTGCACGGACTTCGTGTAAAAGAAACCGTGCTCTTTCTAAAGGTGCTGCGCAAACCTAAATACATAAAAAGGTAATAGATAAAATGCGGTGTAACACACGGATTTCTTTGGCGACAAATGTCAAAAGACGTACTTCTTTATATCCTCGCGAAAGCTGTTGTCTTGTCCTCATTAAGGTCCATTTACTTTGCTGTACCGCCTTCACGATTTCAGACATTGCAGGCGAGAGCTTTACTTCGCCTTTCTCCATTTCTAAAATTCGATATCACTTATGTAGTACACTAGACTTCACCAAATTTTATCGATAACTTTCACAGCAATATTTGTTGACTATCGATACTTGTATTCAATGTTATCTTACCTGCCATAGCAGTAGCGAGCGCATGTTCTTTTAGCCCTGCGTGGTATAATAAAGCTGCTAATAAGGCACGCCTCAGTTCTTCCAAGGGATGTTCAGGAGGAAAGTGTGGTGCACAACCCTCGCGTCTCTCGCAGGCCCACCATAAGTGTAGTGCTAATTGGTCCTAGATAAACATAACAAGTAGCAAATTGCATCGATAAAATATTGTTACTGAACATCAAATGAGTCGGACGCAGAGAATACCTGTAGTATGTTGATATGTGTTGACATAATTTTAATATAAATCTGAAGTTTTCTGTAATTATAAAAACATCTCAAAACTAAGAACAACGATGAGTAAGAAAGTTTTGTCTGCGGTAGCCAGTTCGATACGTATTCTATCAGATGTAAATCGTTAAGCCTACCTAAATGGTCGATATTTAACATCCATAATAATATTTCAATATAGAATAAGACATCAAAAGTAATTTTATCGATAAAAGAAAGTCCCAACTTACATGCAACTTAGGTTCAGCAAGCGCGTGCAACAGTGCCTCGGCTCTGGCCGGCGACTGCGCAACATTAACCCGGGGCGGAGGCCGAGGGGGGCGGGACGACCGTGTAGGTATCGGCGCCTCCCCAGCAGGACTGTTCCCACCCGTGGAGGACCCACTTCGAGCTTCTGCTTTCTCCTCGTCAAAGGGGTTTGTAAGTTGGGGGACCTGGAATATAATAATAATATAGAACTACATTGTTTGAGGAAATTGCACATTATAAAAAAAAAAGACAGAAAATTACTGCTCAGCTTTAAATCTGAGGGCATAACGATATTAATTTCCTCAATAAACCAGCTTTATTAAATTGGAACACTCAACCAAATTGAGTTGAATCGATAAAAACGCACCTCACTGATTATAGGGACAAATCGACGATCAGCTCGTTTTTAACAATTATTTTTAACGTTGAATATAATTTTGTTTTTAATGTACAAACCTGTAGTCCCCCTCTCAGGAACACAGCGGCGGCATACGGTGCAGCATCTCTTTCAGCTTGTTGTACGGGTAGCGAGCGCGCCAACCGAGACCCGCATTGTGTCAGACCAATAGCCACGTTGAACGCGCAAGTCGATAATATGTGGTGCGCACGGAGGCTTGCTGCACTGTCCTGTAAATATAATAATGTTTTAGGTATTTCAAATTTTCTATTTTGCTAAACTATCGATTGACCGTCAATCGATAGTAAAATTTGGTCGACTCGATAACAAATACAACGAGCAAACAACGTCGATAATGCCAAAGATTCATGGTATCGATCACTCATTGATTTGCTAAGCGAAAGTTTCGATACCGCTAGAGTATGGCTTCTGTTGTAGTTAATAAAGGCCAAATAAAAATAATTCACTCACATGAAACGGAAAAGTGTACAACTGATCGGTGTACATTCCGACACATTTCTCTGTAACTCGCGAAAGGTACGCAGCATGAGGTTCAACGCTCATAGCGGCAGTCGCATCGGACCCGCGAAGCTTTCGTATCAACTCCACCGTACTCGCGCTCTCACACTCAAAGTGTTCCACGTCGAATACGTAGCCTGCTATTATTACCCACGAACCGCCTTCTTTTGTGTGGTTGTGGATATCACATCTGGAAGAAAAGGTAGTTTACTTACTAACGGCTGTTTCCGATATTCTACCCTACATCTGTTGATTTATTTGCTTGCTAAAGTAAGAAGTCTGACGGTAGCCCCATACACGTATGTTTAATTCGTATCTCTTGTAAGCAATAAGCAAATAAACAATAAAGAGTTTCGTTAAGCTACACATTTGTTTTAACATAGATAAGATAGGGTTTTATTTTCAAATCTTTTCAAGGGTCAGAAATAAATGTTCCATCATTCACATGTTACATAGGCAACAAATGTTACTGTAAATACTTTAAAACTAAATCGACAAGCTTTATTACAGACAATAAAGGCTAATACGACTTACTTTCTTATAATACGCTTCTTTGTGTTATGTTTCTTGGACACTAGTCCCGGCCAGCCAAGTAAGTCAGCGTCTAACTTGGCAGCGGAGGGCAGCGACTTGGCCGCGTTGTCACACGCTCGCGCAATCTTGACTAGAGAGCTCGCCGAGTCGGACAGTGCGACTGGCGAGCGGGCTGCGCAGGAGCATACCCACGCCCCTAATTCACTTACCACACGACCTAGGGAAGATAAACAAGTAACTAAAAATCTTGCAAGCAATGTTGGTCATTCGTTCCTCTAGCTAGTAACCTGATGCAGTATATTTAAGTAACAGAAATTGAAAAGATAACAGCTAATCTAGAAATGTTCAAGACACACAATAATTTTACTGTCGATCTTTCCATTGCTTTACATCTGGGAAACAAAGAACTTGGCAACACTCTTGAGTACTTCCAAAACCACACGGATATACGAAGAGCTGCAAACCACTATAATATTACAATAAAACTTACCAACGATATCAGCAGTGATAAGCTCACACAGCGCGACTAGCTGCGTACTATCAGCTCTATGTACAGCTCTGGTGAAGTACCGCAGAGTGGTTTGTACGTGTTCTGCTAACAACTCAATGTACTGCGTCATTAGAGCTCGCACGCCGCCCCTAGTACTGCGCCCACCGCGAGACCACATGGCTTCACAGAATAGTAACCTGGGAAAATACATTTAGTTTTGTTTTCTCGTAAAACTTTACCGCTCTCTCTCTTTAGGACTTCAGGGCACTCAAAATGTAGGAACAAGAACAACTGCTATTGCACGAGGCATATGGCAGATTCAGGGGGCGAACCTAACCCACTGATATTGCATAGAAGCCGAACGTTAAGTTTACGTTAGGCATTTTGCTAACGTTATTTATTTAATAATTTCTTATCTGTGACAATCGCAATAGCCACCAAAAAACAACTGAATAATAGAACATTGGAATAGATACATTTAATTCTTCTCTTCTGAGGAAAGATTTCAGATTTCATAAGGGGAACTTGTCTTACCTTTGGAATCGTATAAGTAGATCACAGCTGGGGCTGACAGTATCGTGACCTTTAGGGTCGTCAGTCTTGCTCGTATCTCCATACATTATTGCGTTTATATGCGTCTGAGTCTGACACGAAGTATTGCGAATCAGATGTTTTACCTGTCGAGATGTAACATTCAAGTATAAGTACTTACTACAATAATAAATTGAATAAATTAATGTGATATCGAACTCACCAAATGCATTAAAGGAACTGATGCTCCTTTGTCAGAAGTTGCCGCATTGCTTATTTGATATTCTTCTGTACATCCTACAAAATGAATTTAAATCATTAATTATATCAGTAAACATCACCGCTATGTTCCTAATTATTATGACGAAAAACACAAACCTGTTACAGTATCAGCGTCATCCCCTGTCGTTGCAGGTTGCGTCCCTCGTTGTCCAGTCACTATATCGATTTGATCGTAATCCCTGAAATCATTCACACATTACACTATCTCCCCACACTACATTACACAGGTCTGCAAAAAAAATTTTTTTTTTTGCTGCATGGGATATTTTTACTGAATTATATATTTTAAAGTCACAGATTCTAAAATGACTATCAGAATATCCAATCACGTATAGTTATTTTTGGCAAAATCAAAACAAAATTTAGAAATAATCTATTACTTATAATAATT
>NWSH02000519.1:4585355-4604613 GCA_002382865.2 Heliothis virescens
CAAATTAAATAACTCTGTAAAAAACGTTTTATTGCGCAATAAAACGTTTTTTACAGAGTTTTTTTTACAGAGTTAAGTTTCGGAGTTAAACAAGGACATCAGAAATTACTTTGTGGGATATTATAACCGCCAATCATAAGATCACGCCTCATATTGAATGTTAACTTAGGTAAAACATGAAAAAACCATTTTATATTTGAATTTCCCGCTTCTAGTCGTCGCATGCACCTTAATCAATAAATATCTAACACATACCCAATCACAACTTGATGCAGGAACTTAGCAGCACTATCAACAACTTCAGCCCATATCTTCTGGGAGCGCGGCGCCTGAGTGGCTCCAGTCCCAGCAAATAATCCCGCATCGGGTATCGCCCGTACCGCGTCAAGGGCATCCCGGAGTAACGCGGAACATACGTCCGCGTCTTCCCCGCACCGCCAAGCGCGACGTACTAGGGATAATGCTAAGCGAAGAGCGGCGCGAGCACCAACGCGAGCGAGACCGATGGCACTAAAAACGGAGAACAATTTAAATAACATTGGGACGTTAATCTAGTTTCAATCTCAGAAGTATTTGCATTATCTTGTCTTCGTACTTTCAATCTCTAAAAATCTGGTTTGAGGCAAAAATTTATGTAGAATGAATAATGTCAAGAATTTGCAAAACAGCATAATTAATGACCTCTGAAGCCATGACTTTCATTGACAAAACACACATTCCAAATGTCAAACTTGATAGCAGTTTACATTGTTGGGTGAAACCTTATAAATAAACAGACTATGCTATTGACTCATTAATTTATGCACAGACATTTTGCAACAATTTATTGTTTACCTGCATACAATGCACATTCATTCTACATTTGCCAACATCTGAGTATAAAATTTTAAATTTGAAAAAAGAAGTTATGTAGTTTTTTCTATACCAAAGAGACTTAATGATATTCAAACTCTTTTGTTGTTTCTCTTTTTACCTTTCTGAGTCATCAGTTGGCTCCTCACTCTCCTCTTGAGCTTCAGTGCTGCCTTCTCCGGTTTTGTTCAGAGCATTAACTACATTACTCAAAGCCCTATTACTGACTGCATGGGGAGGCTTCTTGTCTAGTCTTACTCTTTTAACTTCTTTGTTCTGACTTTGATCTCTGAAAATATTTTAAATTATTGTAATTTAAACTTTATTGAATGGGAATAAACTAGACATTACAAGAACGTATGAAGTGTTAAGTTATCAATACCTAATAACAGCTACAAGATGTCTGTTGCACAACACAATGAGTCGACGGATTTGAGATATGAATGGACATGTAACTGCTGTGTTAATAGCTCTCACTCGCTGCTCCCACACCAGAGCTTCCATTAAGCTTTGAAGACATTCTGGACCTGAATAATAAGAGATTTGTTTTGAGTTTAAACACTTAAAAGTTATGCTAAGCAATGTGTACAACAATTATAATAGAAGAGAAGCAAAGGGGTAATAGGAGAATACACAAAGTAAACAAAGAATTAGAACCTGGATCCTGTTTCCATTTGAGATCATCAATAATCTGATGTGATGGTGGTGGTGCCACCTGCTTGGATTGTAAAGAGATTCTGAGTTCCTCCTCTGCTGAAAGTATGCTGCATGGCGGGCAGGCACATCCCGAATGTGGTCCACAAAGACCATCACAACAGGTGCAAGTCAATATCTAAATAATCAAAACAGTGTACTTGTACTAACTGCATATTTAATAGGCCACTTAAAGTAAATATTTACTTAAATATTGAAGAATATTTATGTCACATTCAACAACAAAATAATTTTAATTTCCAAGTAAAATACACTTACCCTCAGGCCGCAGTAATATTTTCCACTATCACCAAGTTTAGCTGTTATACCAGCACCATTCACGAGCCCATTTCCGGCGTCGAAATATATTTCTCTGTCCTGTACGAGGCTGTTGAACAAACTGCACAAACCATCAGGGTTATGTAGTGCTTCCTGTAAATCAGGATTTAACCATTTTGCATCCAAATGCTGTTGTGGACGAAATATGAAATCGTCCTGATCGTCAGGGACAGACATTTTCGCAACCGGTGACTCGAACGCCTTCAAACACCCATTTTAAGTTTAAGATAAAACTGTTTTCTGAAATCTTTACAATTTCATGCGATCGTTCTTATATTTTCATTCTAGAATGACGAATAAAAAAATATTAAAATAATACATCGAAACAAGAATCGACAAATCAATCGGCCCGAAGAAAACTGTCAAAAGAATTTTGTTCCGTTTTTCTTGAATCAGCTGAGTGTTTCTATTTACAATTAATTACATTTATTGGATAATAGAACAATCTTATTACATTATCTTATACTACATTTGTTTATTTTAAGGTTAAAATATAGAGTTACAATTGTTTTATTGATCACCATAACACAAGAAAAGAGTGTCCTCTATTCCATTGTTTTGATAAACCATGAAAAATGGAACGGAGCAGTCTTCAGGGCGTCTTTTCCTTGCATTCGAAAACCTGAATAAAAATAAAAATAATATTATCAAAATAAAGACACGAATGGAAAACAAAAAGTAACGAAATATTTATATTTTCTTCTTCAATACATCAAATTTTGAATATTTTAAATGTTGTGTACTGTTAGCTTGTTCGCAAAATAAGCAGATAAAGAAAAATAATCAAAATATATGTACTAGAATAGCAGGTATTTGAACATACATGTACAACTATAGTGATTGACTGTGATTGTACAGATAAAAAATTGTTCGTCGGCTGTCGTGTTATTGTGCATTTGTGATGTGTGATTCCTACGCAATAATTTTAGTGAAATTAAAAGAATAATTGCCTTTGTATGGGTTGTGTGTGGTTGTACCAATGGATACCGATATTTTAATCGAAAATAAGGACTATTTATATGGTAATTTCAATATCCATTTCTCACGCTTTACTCCGGCTAATTTATAACAACAATGTGCTGCTAATTTTCTTTGAATCGTGTTATTGACCTCTCAAACGTATTTTGTGTACGCACGTGTCCTTGATTACGCTTTCGGTTTTATTATGAACGTAATTAGCTATAGGAAAACAAAGATTTCTAACAAGCATGGGTACTACGAATTCTTTTTTTATCGCGTACTTAGGTAGTAAAGTCAAGAAAGTTTTTATATCGGGTTTTATCACTGCCGATAAGAACTGTCAATGCATTTTACGTTAAATGAAACTTTTCAGGTGAGGATTTTCTTGATCAATTGTTATCGAACGATTACAAATGGTCGTCACTGTTGGACGCTACGGACGCCTCGCCGAGCGAGATCCTGGCTGATGCAGCTCCAATACTGGTGCCGCCCATATCACCCATCTTGAGCATCAAATCATCTGCAAGTAGCAGTAACTCAGACTCCGGCAGTGAAGATGATTCTAAAAAGTAAGGCTTGAGTAATATAATATTTCAAGCACTTTCACTTTCATTAAACTTGATTTTTATGAAAAGCTCATTAACTTTCACTTTTTAATTTTTACACTTTGTGAAAATGAATAACTTAATTTAATAACATGAGCATTCAACTAAATTGAGAATTCTAAATTATTTAATTCATTACATTAACTTTTATTCTGTTTACTTTTAGTTCCAGTAGCACTTCTGCAAGACAGTCTTCACAATCCCCCTTTGATTGGACATCAAGTTTTAGTGAGGAACCGGCCAGTAATCTTAATCTGGAAGATATTGAACTATTCCTGCAGAAAACTGGTATGAATTCAGTTTTATTTTATATGTTCCCATAAGATTCAGTTTTGATCATACTAAAATATTTTTTATCTGGATTTTTTATCTAAAATGTAACAGACTTTTTGCTGAATTAATTTATACTGATATTCATTCATCTGTAGAAAGCATACATCATACATTATTACAAGAATCTTATGTAATGTTTCATGTTAAATCCACATTAAACACCATTTATGCAAAATATTGCATGTTACTTTGCATTTAGTTCATTATCTAGCTCAATGAACGAGATGCATGCAATGATCACTTTATAAATTGTAGAAGAGATTTTAAATGTTTCTACACAGCTCCGAGCCCTGAAAACCCATCTTTACACAAAGCACATATAAATGGAAAATCTCCTGAAAGAAATGGACCGGTCATGGCTATTGAAAATGGTGTTATTAAGGTATTGAAACTCATCAATTATCTCTAATCTCTAATATACACATATTTTATGTCACAAAATTATTGTTCTCTTTTGTCTATTAATTATGTGTTCTTATAACTCCAAGCTTAATTGATAATATATAGAACTTTAAGTATATAATTAAAGTGGAAATAAATACGAATATAGTTATTTTTTTATTACTACTTAATCCATCTTTATTTCAGGGCATTAAAATGGAGATTGAAGACTGTGATACTGAACTAAGCAATACATTTTCCAAGTTACAAAAAGGTAAGTCTTTATTTGGATGAGGTATATCATCGAAAAGAAAAATTACACTATATTATGCAGTAAATAATATTATTTACTGTATCATGTCTAATATTGCGTGTGAATGCCATTGTGTGAATATGGAAACAATTGAATATGAACTATTGCCATAATAATGTTCACAGGTGCATTTATGAGGTGACCTTGCAATACAACTTGTTTATTTTTGTATCACAACACATCAACTGCCCTTTATGAGCATTTTATTGCTTCGCCATAATATTTCAATCAGATGAGGATTTTTGATGGTCTTTTGTGATTATTTTTTATGGCTCTATTAACTTTTATGTCCATAATGCAAAAATATTATTTTTACTTTATGTGTGTAATTGAAAAGTATGTAATTCAATGTAACTTACACACTGATAAATTATTTACACCTCTTTTTATCAGCGAATCCAATTTCTTTTACAGGTAATGGTTACCAAAATTCATACTTTAAAGTTGTAAATGAAAACACAAATAATTCGCCAAATGATAAGCAAATAGTGGTGAATGGCCAGATTCAGCTGATAGTGGAACAAAAGAAAGTGCCGAGTATACTTAAGAGGAATTCCAATGTAGTTACTAAGCCACCCAGTATTGTGATCCCAGCAGAGAGCACAAAGGGTGGGAAGATTGCCATATCGCCGCTGACTCAAACCAAATTTAATGGTGCCAAGGATATTCAACTGAAGGTATAAATATCCTGTCCTCAAATCCGAAAATGTGATTCAACATTTAAGTCCTTTGTTATTTAGAAATCAAAAATAATTATAAAAAAAGTATGTTAAATAAACAATGCATGTTTTTTAAATAATTATAACCAACTTTCATATTTAAGGTTACCTCACCTAGAAGCAATGTAGTAATCAACCCTAAGCTGGTAGCACCTACTAACGGTGTAACCCCAAAGATAGTACAAAACCATGTGATACCTCAGAACCCAGAAAATGAATGTCCAAAGAGTCCCACAATAGACCTCTCAAACTTCAGTGAAGCTGAGATCAGAGCTATTAAGAAGCAACAGAGGATGATTAAAAATCGGTAAGAGTTTGAATATGTCATTATGTCATTAGGATTTCTAATCTCTCTCCGGTAGTGTCGCATTGCTGTCCCTTGTGCACTATACTATATCCTGTGCAACTGGCTGATCTCCTTATATGAGAACGGCCGCCGTGGCCGAAAATCGGCTAGGATGCCAGCATTATGTCATTATCATCAGCTTTTTATTACTGCACCACCGCAGAGTATAAGCTTCTTTTCCTACAGAGAAGGAATTAATATTCAACATTCTTCCCCATGCTTGCTCAAATTATACTGGCGATTATAAGTCCCTAAAATTGTAATGCTATCCAGGTTTCCTTGCGATGTTGTCCTTCACTGTTACTCATATTGCGTTCTAGCCTTTAATGCTAAAAAGGCATGTTGTGTATTGTCTACTTTACATAAAAATTGATAGCTGGATAGCGGCAAGACTACTAAAATGTTTCATTTGCATTGTAAATGTATTTTTTTCCTTGACCTTTATCTAATCTTCATGCGTTACTGCATGCAAACACGTTATATAACTTAGCAACAATACTAATCAAACAAGAACTGAATGAGCGTCGTAACTTTTTGTTTTATGGTACATGACTTTTTGTGACATCGTAACTTTATACTTTATTGCATTGATATAAGGTTTATATTGCAACAATTCGTACACTTTTATGAGGTACAAGGAATGTTATTGCTTTTCTTTACTATGTTGTTGAGATTGCACGGTTAATCTAAATTACACTGACATAATGATTTGGCAAAGAACATATTGTACATAATAAATGCTAAATTAGCTTTACTTTTCTAGGGAATCGGCATGCCAGTCTCGACAGAAGAAGAAAGAGTATGTGTCTGCTTTAGAGCAGCAGTTGCTTGAGGCACAACAAGAGATCGCCAGGTTGCGACTTGAGAATAAACTACTAAGAGACCAGATTGAAACTGGTGGGAGGAGTCGAAAGGTACAACTTTCAGTACCCATGGTTTCCTATTAATGTACTGAAAAACCCTCTCTTGGTTTCGAAACGGTATTAGAAGTTTCTTATGAGCTTCTGAGTGTGCTAGTAATTAAACTCCATAAATAATTTTTGATTGGCATTTGAATTACTGAACAGGAAAGATTTCTCATACTTAATTAAATTATTATTCTGTTTATTCAGTACACAGGTGTATTTCAACCTTGATCCAGTTAGCATAGTTTAAAAATTAATTAACAATGAAATATAGCATAATAAAAAGCAAATACAGATGGCTTGTGTTTCCACAGATGCCGCGACTGGACGCCTCACTTCTGATACCTAAGAAGAATATAGCTGTTATATTTGCTATGGTCTTCATGGTATCACTCAATTGGAACGTCTTAGGGTAAGCTGAGATTTTCCTGCTTCTTTCTACTTTGTAAATAAGTACTAAATTACTGATCATGTTTTTTTCCTCAAACTGGAAAAAACATTAACTTTGTCAACATGGTCTCATTACGTATTTTACTACTTGTGATAACAATGGTAGTAAAATGTTTTTATTATATTTGTGAATTGTAACTAATACTTATGTGTGATTATTTTTGAAGGTGGAATGCAAAGCCTTTTGTCGGGCCCTCCACTCAACATATAAATTCAAGACATCTGCTGTGGTCAGAAGACACCGCTGTAGATATTTCTAATGGTGTGTATCTTTTGTTAATTTGAAGGCTCATATTATGATGCAACAGCAACCAATTCGAATATGCTTATGATCTGCCTATGAAATATTTAAGCAAGCAATGCAATTAAAATTCAACCCTAAATACACCAAGTAAGGCACATATTTGTACCTACTCAAAGTGATGTTGTCTTGCATTATTCGTTTAGCGTCATAGTCCTATTATTATTTAGAATCTTAAACTTGACCTTTTAAAATTTAATCTACAAATGTAAATCAAATTCGATTATTATTAAAAAAAACTAAAACTTTTTGAATATCTTTTTAATTAATTTGAATTTCAATAAATTACAGATGACATAAGCAACGGTACATACGTAACAGACTGTCGGAACGCTACAATGAAAACGACGGATTTTGTGAACATAAATCAGACTGAAAGTATAAGGATAGCGGGGGAACTGAACCGGTGGATCGGCGGCGGGAAGACCTTGAACTGGACGTATGATGTGCCACGGAAAAAACGACAAGCTTATTTGAGTGAAGAGAAGATTAACGGTAATTACCGTAATGGTACCGTATTGCAACGGAATCCAAACTAATATTATAAATGCGAAAGTAACTCTGTCTGTCTGTCTGTCTTTTCTTCACGCCTAAACTACTGAACCGATTTGTGTGAAATTTGGTACAGACATAGTTTGGAACTTGAGAAAGGACATAGGATAGTTTTTATTTCAAAAAATAAAAATAAAAAATAAATTTATTTCGGATATACAGCGCCATCTATTTAAATTTCGTACTATAAATGTCGAGCTGTTCCTATACTCCGTAGATAGATGGCGTTGATCTCATTTTTGAAGAGATCCCGCGAGATCGGGAACTATGTGGTTAAAACCAAAAATTTGCCGGAAGTCACTATTCCACGCGAATGAAGTCGCGGGCAAAAGCTAGTGTTATTATTAAAGCTATCATGATGCGCTATGTAAATGAAAGCTTATTAGGGTTGCTCTATAATGAGTAACGCAAGTGGTTAAAACTATATTTCGTCTCAAATTTCAAAAATAATTCTAAACAGCTTTGTATTTATTTTCAGGCGGCTTATTAGAAACCTACAGGTTATTCAATAAGCTCCATTTAGACAGCAATCTAGTAGACTTTCCCAGTGTAAGGAGTCAAGCGAAAACTGTCAAAGATAAGTCACGGTTGCGCCGACTAAGGAGGAATAAAGAGATAGAATTCGCTGAAAACGCAGTTATAGACTACGAAACTCTTTACCGAAAGCCTATCAGGAAGAGTGTGAATGATTTCAATATGGATGACTTGGGTGAATGGAATGCGTTGCTTCAAGCGCTGCACAGGCGCGATGATACGTTCTATATCGTCGGCTTCGGGAAAGGAGAACATTTGTTGCTGCCAGCTGTATCACATAACGTTACCAGGCCACCTAAAATGGCGCTCATCTTGCCGGCAAGGAGTGGTAATGGTAAGTTTGCTAGAAATCATATTTCTATAACGTTTTATTTTTGCCTTATTATAAATTGTGTTCTATATTTTCAGATTCTGTGATGAATGACCATGTGACTCTCATGCAAATTGATTGTTCGGTCGTCAACACTACGCTAGTCAAGTTGAAATCGGATGCACTGCCCGAAAGTTTAAGAAAGCCACCTTCAAATGAGCAGGAAGAAAAACGAGAAAACACTACTTCTTACTACAAAACAAATAACGAAAATATTGATAGTAATCTCTTACAAAATTCTAGTAATATATCAAATAATTCTAAGAATCAAAATGTGTCACATAAAGAAGTAGATGTAGGCAAAGACGATTCCTTTGCTCAATACCTGTTTTCGAAATACGAAAATACTAATGACGCGCCGGTGAAAAGGCCGCGTAGCAGTAGCAATAGGAGTGTCGAAAAAGAAATTCTTAATAGCACTTTAAGTTCAACGTGATTGTTTATGTACGTCCTAATTAGAGTATTCTGTTACCTATCTTATTTCTTTATATCATTAACGTATTGGTTTAAATGTTATTGAGCTTTCTTTAAATTCTATTGTAATATCCTGAAACTATCGTAAGTTATGTATGTATAACATTATAAGTTTATGAATACCTGAATAGATTATTCATATGTTAGAATGGCAACACCACTAGGCTGACTATTGTGTGTACTAAGGGTTTATAATGCATTCAAGTCAGGCTGTGGAGAACGTATTTTCCATGTAAGACCAATTTGTTTTGGTTTCCCTAATTATTTATTGGTGTCTCTTCCACAATTTCGTACCTTTTCATAATTTTTAAAACTATTCATAAAATTATATTATATAGATTAAGATTTATTATGTAACCGATCTCAGTATAATATGTCGAAACATTATTTTGGTAAATAAAGATATACCTGAAAATTTACTGTAAATAGCCATAGAAAAAACGTATAGATTAGTTTGGACGAACCTACTTATATTGGGCCAAATGTAATATACCCGCGTTGGCTGTGTGTAAAATGTATTTGTAATAGGTTTGTTACAATATGCAATATTCCATTTAACTTTGGTTTATATAATATATTTATAATTACAAAACTAGTCGATATAGTAATCGCGACACGACTAATCGGAACTAGGAGCACTATAGTTGTACTCACCAAGTTGACATGAATGATAAAATATTAGTTAGTATCTGAATACTTACAAACAGCGTTAATTAGTAGTACTAGTATTGACGACATGTATGTATCAAAATGAATGGAAATGCTGAAAATATACTTGGCAGCCATAATTTGCGAATTGGTTACTTAGGATATTATTTTTTCTTTATTTTGGCATTATTTTTTAGCACTGTGAAGATTCTTGTATGTTTCTTGTTTCGTATTTCAGAGTTATAATCTATAGAGAAGTATGTAACTATCAGTTGTTCCTTTCCTAGTGCCTATTCCATTAGGGACTGTATTTCAGTCCGTTATGTGTCACTGAAAACATTAGGTACTTGTTATGAGATTAGCTGTTAATTTCAAATGTTAATTGTATTATTAAGTGTTGGCATATTTATTAATACTTATCACAAAATAACGACTTACTACGTATATTATTTTATCACTTGTTTTTAATTTGTATGTATAATGTTGAATTTATTTCAAGGGATTTAATTTATTCACATGTTTTATGTTTTCAATATTATATTGTGCACTTTTTGTATAAAATCGGACTGTAAAGAGTATTGTTTTTTATTCCGCGAATCGAATATTCGAGTTACAATAAATTATATACATTTTTAAATTTTGTATTTATTTAAATATTCTTCTCTCCAAATTGGAATGTGAACTATTATAGTATTCCTCAAAGAAATATGCAATAGATGGATAACATATTTTAAACAACATTCTGAAATTGTATTCATGACGCTGCTATAGAAAATGTGGTCCTGGGTGAATCTCCAAAAAACTTTCAAGGCACTATCCTCAAAAACCATAATTACCCCAAAAAAAATTTTTCCTGAAGAGAAAATATTATTTTTATACTATACAATATTTACGTAAAATGTTGTCTCCTAAAAATATTATTTTTGAGTGCTTTTATGCGCTACATATTTTTGTAAAAAATTGTGTTGCCGGAGTACAGCCGAAGTGCCTTCCACACTCCTCGTATTCGCCTAACCTTATAGCGTTTCAGGAGGTCTTATTGTTTCGCATTGTATTCCTATTGTCATATTCTTAGTTCCTTTCTTTTTTTCCTAAACAAATTAAGTATCTCCAGTCGTTTTCAACATTGCATGTTTTTTCTTTAATAATATAATTTTTCAAGTGCGAGAAAGCTTCCATAGCATCTCCAATATGTTCAAGGTGAATGCGACCACTAGAAGCGGGAAATTTAGTGTAAAAAACTTTTTATTATGAAATATCATAGTTTCGACAGTTACATTTGAATTGTAAGAAGTTTCGGAGTTAAACAAGGACATCAGAAATTACTTTGTGGAAATAACCGCCAATCATAAGATCACGCCTCATATTGAATGTTAACTTAGGTAAAACATGAAAAAAAAACATTTTATATTTGAATTTCCCGCTTCTAGTGGTCGAATGCACCTTAACAAAAAGTCTGTACTCGAAGAAGGGTCAATAATTTCAGTACCGTATTTTTGAACGCAAGATCTTTTGACAGATAAAAAACAGCTGTTATTGTCAATGTCATAACTTCAAAAATTGCGCATAACCTCAAATCTCATATATTATACTCGTATTAAAATTGTTTGTATAAATATGAGTGAATAGACTATTGTTGATGTGAAACGTAATACACGTTACAAGTCAATAAATTAAATTGCAAACAACATGAATTGCTTACGATTGCTACGACTAGCCCAACGGCAACAATTTCAAGTACTTCGGGCAACTTCTGTGAGATGTCTCTCAAACCATCCTATTCGCTTCATGGAGACTCAGAACATGTGGAGGGAAAAGGACGGTGTGTCTAAACGATGGCAGCTCATATATAAAGCTCCTATGGACACAGCCATTAAATATGCTTCCACATACTTAACATTGTCGACAGCTATGGTTGCTGCTAGTTCGATGTATTATGGAGCTTTCGTTTTTGAATTAGCCGATCTGTCCAAACCTGTAGTAGTTGGAGATGACGTTATAATTGCCAACACTGCTGTAGAGTGTTTCATATACCTTGGAGCATTTATTGCACTAAATATTGCCGTGAAAACATTAGTATCCAAATATGTGCTCAGGCTGTACCAAGACGGTGATGAGTATCTAGCGATTTTTAGAGGGCACTTCTTTAACACAATAAGTACACATAAATTTCATTTGAGGGATTTTAAGAAATTAAGTCCTACATTTGTAGTTTCATGGGGAGATGCAAGGTTTGATTTGGGTAACAAACATGGAATATTGTTGGAGAACTACTTCAAGACTCCTGAACATTTCCACTACTTGTTGGAGAAGAAGAATGTGGACAGACCTGATTTTGACTGAGTATTATAGTTGTTTTTACTGTGTACTTTATTTTTGTAGTATTAAAGAGTTATTTAATAAAAATTGACTCTAAAACACTTATGTATTTGTTTACATTTTCTTTGAACATAAAAATTTGTTTATGAATAAAATTCTAGATGATTGTAACATAACTTTAATATACCTGCTAAGTAACTAATCTACATTGTTATTAATTTAAAATCCTCCAGTAAATGCATTATTCCACCTGTATCTTGAATCTTTCTTCAATGTGTCAGAGTCCATTTTCTTTTCACTTTTTTCAAATTGTTCTAAAGCTTCAATTTGTTCGACTTTTGGTTCCAACTTCTTGGTGACCAAACATTGGCCATTTTCCTTTACAAATGTGTAGTTGATATCATCTTTGGTAGGTTCGCCATATGGGAATACTATTGGTGTAATTTTCACTAAATGCTTAACTTTCCAAAGCTTTGAGTTCACTTCAGGTATGTTTTTCACGATAGCCACTCTATTTTCACACTGAAAATGAAAATTTTAATCAATTATTTTCACAGCTCTATCATGAATTAGCCAAGAGGGCAATCAAAATATTAAGAATGGCTAAGGCGGATAAATGACGACCTTACTGCAAGTTTGTAATTTATAAACTACTATGTAGATGAGCTTTAGACTTACTCCTTCTAAAATGTTCATCTCCTTGAGTATATCTTTGAGCCAGTATGGCTGGTGTTTAGAAGATTTGACACGTTCGACTCTAAATAACTTCGATGGTGTATATTCAGGATCTTTGTGGTCTGGATGTCTAAAAACAAGTTCAAGTGCTTTGTTAAAAGAGATCTTATGATATCGAGTGGTAGTCATCAGGCAAAATTCTTATTACCTTGGGTAGTATACTATGCCACCTGGATAACGAATTCCTCCAGGAGGTTTGTATCCTTTTGATCTCGTTAAGGAAATTAAAGGATTTAGAACTTTTAACAGTTGCCTATTCATTTTTAAATCAATTCTAAATATGATTTAACCTCAAAATAGGCGCAGTCAAAATGAAAACAAGTTTGACGTTTGTAAATTTGTTGCCATAGGTGAAGCTTATGATTTGAAAATTTTGTTACAATCTGGGTGTTTTCTAAAAGATAAAAAAAACGGTAAAAGTACAATTTGAATTATTCACTATTTACATATTATTATTTTACATATTATATAAATATTGTTGAAATATTTCCAAAACCTTTTGTANAAAAAGTCTGTACTCGAAGAAGGGTCAATAATTTCAGTACCGTATTTTTGAACGCAAGATCTTTTGACAGATAAAAAACAGCTGTTATTGTCAATGTCATAACTTCAAAAATTGCGCATAACCTCAAATCTCATATATTATACTCGTATTAAAATTGTTTGTATAAATATGAGTGAATAGACTATTGTTGATGTGAAACGTAATACACGTTACAAGTCAATAAATTAAATTGCAAACAACATGAATTGCTTACGATTGCTACGACTAGCCCAACGGCAACAATTTCAAGTACTTCGGGCAACTTCTGTGAGATGTCTCTCAAACCATCCTATTCGCTTCATGGAGACTCAGAACATGTGGAGGGAAAAGGACGGTGTGTCTAAACGATGGCAGCTCATATATAAAGCTCCTATGGACACAGCCATTAAATATGCTTCCACATACTTAACATTGTCGACAGCTATGGTTGCTGCTAGTTCGATGTATTATGGAGCTTTCGTTTTTGAATTAGCCGATCTGTCCAAACCTGTAGTAGTTGGAGATGACGTTATAATTGCCAACACTGCTGTAGAGTGTTTCATATACCTTGGAGCATTTATTGCACTAAATATTGCCGTGAAAACATTAGTATCCAAATATGTGCTCAGGCTGTACCAAGACGGTGATGAGTATCTAGCGATTTTTAGAGGGCACTTCTTTAACACAATAAGTACACATAAATTTCATTTGAGGGATTTTAAGAAATTAAGTCCTACATTTGTAGTTTCATGGGGAGATGCAAGGTTTGATTTGGGTAACAAACATGGAATATTGTTGGAGAACTACTTCAAGACTCCTGAACATTTCCACTACTTGTTGGAGAAGAAGAATGTGGACAGACCTGATTTTGACTGAGTATTATAGTTGTTTTTACTGTGTACTTTATTTTTGTAGTATTAAAGAGTTATTTAATAAAAATTGACTCTAAAACACTTATGTATTTGTTTACATTTTCTTTGAACATAAAAATTTGTTTATGAATAAAATTCTAGATGATTGTAACATAACTTTAATATACCTGCTAAGTAACTAATCTACATTGTTATTAATTTAAAATCCTCCAGTAAATGCATTATTCCACCTGTATCTTGAATCTTTCTTCAATGTGTCAGAGTCCATTTTCTTTTCACTTTTTTCAAATTGTTCTAAAGCTTCAATTTGTTCGACTTTTGGTTCCAACTTCTTGGTGACCAAACATTGGCCATTTTCCTTTACAAATGTGTAGTTGATATCATCTTTGGTAGGTTCGCCATATGGGAATACTATTGGTGTAATTTTCACTAAATGCTTAACTTTCCAAAGCTTTGAGTTCACTTCAGGTATGTTTTTCACGATAGCCACTCTATTTTCACACTGAAAATGAAAATTTTAATCAATTATTTTCACAGCTCTATCATGAATTAGCCAAGAGGGCAATCAAAATATTAAGAATGGCTAAGGCGGATAAATGACGACCTTACTGCAAGTTTGTAATTTATAAACTACTATGTAGATGAGCTTTAGACTTACTCCTTCTAAAATGTTCATCTCCTTGAGTATATCTTTGAGCCAGTATGGCTGGTGTTTAGAAGATTTGACACGTTCGACTCTAAATAACTTCGATGGTGTATATTCAGGATCTTTGTGGTCTGGATGTCTAAAAACAAGTTCAAGTGCTTTGTTAAAAGAGATCTTATGATATCGAGTGGTAGTCATCAGGCAAAATTCTTATTACCTTGGGTAGTATACTATGCCACCTGGATAACGAATTCCTCCAGGAGGTTTGTATCCTTTTGATCTCGTTAAGGAAATTAAAGGATTTAGAACTTTTAACAGTTGCCTATTCATTTTTAAATCAATTCTAAATATGATTTAACCTCAAAATAGGCGCAGTCAAAATGAAAACAAGTTTGACGTTTGTAAATTTGTTGCCATAGGTGAAGCTTATGATTTGAAAATTTTGTTACAATCTGGGTGTTTTCTAAAAGATAAAAAAAACGGTAAAAGTACAATTTGAATTATTCACTATTTACATATTATTATTTTACATATTATATAAATATTGTTGAAATATTTCCAAAACCTTTTGTAGTGTTGTATACATGCATAGCGCGAGCGGTTACTTACCTACCACTCTATTCTCTATAGCTATAGGTAGACACTTCGGTAGACAATATTGTCAATGTCAAAGAAGTCGTGAGTCGTGACTTGTGACCAGCGTTGCCAATCCGTGGGGAATTCCCCAAACTGTGGGGAATTTCAAGTCGAGTGGGGAATGTGTGGGGATTGTTGTCATGTGGGGAAAATGCGGGGATTCTCACAATTTGCCCACAGTCCCATAGAATTTGACAATCGGCAGTTTGAAGTTTAAGTATTTTATAATTTCATCTGTGCTGCGTTCAGAACATACACCCGGGGTGCACTCCAACGCCTTCCAACCCGCTCAGAACGTCGGAGAAATGTCACTCTGACAAGCAACCGATGGTTTCGCACCAGTTGCATGATTTGAGTCAGAACAAAATGAAAAATACAACCAAACAACCGTACTCTGATGTTCTGAACGCAGCCCCACGTATTTAGTACTCATTGCAACCACGAAATTCGTTTAGGGAATCCCTGTTCGTCTTTTAATCATTCCACAGATAGGTATGTATTATGTTCGTTCACAACAACTTGATTCGCGAAATAAAACGTAATAATAATCTCTTTGAGGCGACAATAAAAGAAAATATTGAAAAAAAAATAGACAAATGGTTATTGAAGAAAGCTCCAGACAAGAAAACACAAAATAATACTTAGTCCTATAAATAAGATAATGCGTCTAAAATCATGTTATCTACAACTATATGGCTAAAAACTGCATCTAGTTCTATTATTATTGAAATTTTATTCAATCTGGCTTCTTTTCTGTAGATAATCTATGTGGGGAATTTGTGGGGAATTCGAAGTTTACTCTCCCCAAATTTGGGGAATTTCACTTCGATTTTTGGGGAATTTGGACACTATAGCAATTGGCAACCTGCTTGTGACAGCAAGCGACGAGTATTTTCAAAACTTTGCTGTGCAGTTAATTGAGTTTTACTTGTGATTTGTTTGTAATTATTTAAAAGATATTTTTTTAACGTATTATGTACAAAATGTTAAATGATCACGTTTGATATTTTTTTGAAGACCATGCCACTGTTTGCTTAGAGTTATCGCGTTCATACCCACAGAGATAAATGAAGAAAGTTCGGTTCGAGAGCCCTGTGAAAGTTTTAAATCTATCAATCAATGGACGAGGTGAAATGGCATTCACGATCATTCATATTGATAGATTTTTAAAACTTTCACAGGGCTTCTCGAACCGAACTTTCTTCATTTATCTCTGTGGCTATGAACGCGATAACTCTAAGCAAACAGTGGCATGGTCTTCAAAAAAATATCAACGTGATCATTAACATTTTGTACATAATAAGTTAAAAAAAATATTAAATAATTAACAAACAAATCACAAGTAAACTTCAAATAAACTGCACAGCAAAGTTTTGAAAATACTCGTCCGCTTGCTGTCAACAGCAGGGTTGCCAATGCTAGTAGTCCAAATTCCCCAAAATCGAAGTGAAATTCCCCAAATTTGGGGAGAGTAAACTTCGAATTCCCCACAAATTCCCCACATAGATTATCTACAGAAAAGAAAGCCAGATTGAATAAATTTCAATAATAATAGAACTAGATGCAGTTTTTAGCCATATAGTTTGTAGATAACATGATTTTAGACGCATTATCTTATTTATAGGACTAAGTATTATTTTGTGTTTTCTTGTCTGGAGCTTTCTTCAATAACCATTTGTCTATTTTTTTTCAAATATTTTCTTTATTGTCGCCTCAAAGAGATTATTATTACGTTTTATTTCGCGAATCAAGTTGTTGTGAACGAACATAATACATACCTATCTGTGGAATGATTAAAAGACGAAACAGGGATTCCCTAAACGAATTTCGTGTTGCAATGAGTACTAAATACGTGGGGCTGCGTTTAGAACATCAGAGTACGGTTGTTTGGTTGTATTTTTCATTTTGTTCTCGACTCAAATCATGCAACTGGTGCGAAACCATCGTTGCTTGTCAGAGTGACATTTCTCCGACGTTCTGAGCGGGTTGGAAGGCGTTGGAGTGCACCCCGGTGTATGTTCTGAACGCAGCACAGATGAAATTATAAAATACTTAAACTTCAACCTGCCGATTGTCAAATTCTATGGGACTGTGGGCAAATTGTGAGAATCCCCGCATTTTCCCCACATGACAACAATCCCCACACATTCCCCACTCGACTTGAAATTCCCCACAAGTTTGGGGAATTCCCCACGGATTGGCAAACGCTGGTCACAAGTCACGACTCACGACTTCTTTGACATTGACAATATTGTCTACCGAAGTGTCTACCTATAGCTATAGAGAATAGAGTGGTAGGTAAGTAACCGCTCGCGCTATGCATGTATACAACACTACAAAAGGTTTTGGAAATATTTCAACAATATTTATATAATATGTAAAATAATAATAAATGTAAATAGTGAAATAATTCAAAATTGTACTTTTACCGTTTTTTTTATCTTTTAGAAAACACCCAGATTGTAACAAAATTTTAAAATCATAAGCTTCACCTATGGCAACAAATTTACAAAACGTCAAACTTGTTTTCAATTTTGACTGCGCCTATTTTTGAGGTTAAATCATATTTAGAATTGATTTAAAAATGAATAGGCAACTGTTAAAAGTTCTAAATCCTTTAATTTCCTTAACGAGATCAAAAGGATACAAACCTCCTGGAGGAATTCGTTATTCCAGGTGGCATAGTATACTACCCAAGGTAATAAGAATTTTGCCTGATGACTACCAATCGATATCATAAGTTCTCTTTTAACAAAGACTTGAACTTGTTTTTAGACATCCAGACACAAAGATCCTGAATATACACCATCGAAAGTTATTTAGAGTCGAACGTGTCAAATCTTCTAAACACCAGCCATACTGGCTCAAAGATATTCTCAAGGAGATGAACATATTTTAGAGGAGTAAGTCTAAAGCTCATCTACATAGTAGTTTATAAATTACAAACTTGCAGTAAGGTCGTCATTTTATCCGCCTTAGCCATTGCTTAATATTTTGATTGCCCTCTTGCTAATTCATGATAGAGCTGTGAAAATAATTGATTAAAATTTTCATTTTTCAGTGTGAAAATAGAGTGGCTATCGTGAAAAACATACCTGAAGTGAACTCAAAGCTTTGGAAATTAAGCATTTAGTGAAAATTACACCAATAGTATTCCCATATGGCGAACCTACAAAGATGATATCAACTACGCATTTGTAAAGGAAAATGGCCAATGTTTGGTCACCAAGAAGTTGGAACCAAAAGTCGAAACAAATTGAACTTTAGAACAATTTGAAAAAAGAAAAGAAAATGGACTCTGACACATTGAAGAAAGAAGATACGGTGGAATATGCATTTACTGGAGGATTTAAATTAATAACAATGTAGATTAGTTACTTAGCAGGTATATTAAAGTTATGTTACAATCATCTAGAATTTTATTCATAAACAAAATTTTTATGTTCAAAGAAAATGTAAACAAAAATACATAAGTGTTTTAGAGTCATTTTTATTATTATACTACAAAAATAAAGTACACAGTAAAAACAACTATAATACTCAGTCAAAATCAGGTCTGTCCACATTCTTCTTCTCCAACAAGTAGTGGAAATGTTCAGGAGTCTTGAAGTAGTTCCTCCAACAATATTCCATGTTTGTTACCCAATCAAACCTTGCATCTCCCCATGAAACTACAAATGTAGGACTTAATTTCTTAAAAATCCCTCAAATGAAATTTATGTGTACTTATTGTGTTAAAGAAGTGCCCTCTG